>JARHVA010001024.1:82500-307500 GCA_037957365.1 Torreya grandis | reverse complement strand
TTTGTATTCGTACATGCTATGGCATTCATTATGTAAATATTTATATATTTGAAATCTATGGATTTTAGCAACATTATTCTTATATGATATTATTGACATTAAATAAGTAGGTGTCATGAAATTCATGTAATTACTTAGTGTCACTAATAGGTAGAATAGAGTTATTCAAATGAGTTATGTGTGTAAATTTGATTAATTTTGATATCTATAAAATTATATTAAAACTTTGGCCAAAGTAATGTTTATAGTTTGAACATTGTCATTTCACCTATTTGATTTAATTTTCATGTATTAAAAGATATCATGTTAGAATGTATTTCTATATGATATGTTGCATGTTAAAGTTATCTTACAATACACAGGTTTCTAGTTGACTTTATTAATATCCGCACTATCACTATCTACCCATCTGTGAAGGGAGGGACATTCTCTTATTGAGAGATTGTGTGGGTCATAAATGGTCCATGGTTGGTGTGAAAAATTACTCGGATGATATTCTCCCTTCCCTTCCAACAATAAATCAATAGAAGATTTACTTAGAATCATTTTTGGATATTAACAAGTTCATTAAGACTCGTATGTTTTGTGGAACATTATATATTTGTTATTTGATATTTAGATATGTAATATTGTATACTTATAATATTTTATTTTAATTTTATAATAACAATAATTGGTTGTATATATCTATACTTATTATATTGTTTAGTTAGTAGTGGTTAAATTATTAACTTGGATAATTTTGTACTTTACTATGTTGGACTTATGAAAGCAAATTAACATTTTTTATTAATGACCATTATCTAAATGAATCAAACACTTACCCTATTAGTTAATAAAATAATTTACATTAGATGATGCATTTAGTTAATGATCATTAGTGCTGAAGTAATTTTGTTATTGAGTTAAAAAAAATTAAACTCATTCTAGTTAACCCTGAGGGGTCATTACACATTGTTTAGTGTAAGAAAATTATGTAGATGATCCAAAATAGTAGGATTATATATGACAATATTAAGAGAAGAATAAGCAAATCTAGAATAACAATTGGTGAAAGAGTAGAATACTTAAATATTATGACTAAGCCACTTTGAGAGGGAACCTTTACAATAATTTAATAATAATAGATTTCACAATATGATGATAAAATACTAATCACTACCACCTATATATACTCTAATTATCTTTGGTTATTTCATAGGCTGACCATACTAAGAACATTGAGAAATGAAATAAGATAATATGAAGATGTGTAAGCCACAAGTTGGCCACACATATCCCTAGATGCACTATAGGTTAAGGGCATACCATGCCCCTCTCATTAAAAAAAATGTTATCCTCAACATTGAATCAGATCAAGATGTTTCTATATGAATGCTTCATCCTCCCATGTTGCATCTTCAAAGTATAGGTTCTTTCATTTGATCAAATACTAAATAATGGCTCTAGTCTGTAGTTTCTTAGTGCACATGTGAAGGATCTCCTTAGGCTCTAGAATGACTCTGCTTACTTCATCTAATTTAGGTAACTCAATCTAGGTGAAAAATCTATGTCCAATTACTTTATTTATGTAAGATACATGCAATATCATATGTATACAAGTGGTTAGGGGTAATTATAACTTGTAATCCACACTACCTATTTTTTGCAAGATTTGGTAAGGGCCATAATACTTATGTGACAACTTGTTATCATTTTTATATTACTTCAGAGATATCTACTTATATGGATGCAAATGCATAAATACCCAATCACCTATGTCAAAATACCACTCACTATGGTGTTGATTTGATTGCTACTTCATTTGATTTTATGTCATGACTAACTTCTCTTACAAACTAACTAACACCTCCTATTAATGGTGAATGTGTTCCTAAATAGATTAAACCTTATGAGGCACTATCAAAATTGAAGTGATGGATGGGGGGTGATACCTGTACAATGCCACAAAGGGAGACATCTTGGAATAAGTGTTGTACCACCATTCAACAAGTGGTAGCTAATTAACGTATTTGTCCTATTTGTCAGAAATAAAATAATGAAGATAACCTTTGAGACATTTGTTGACTACCTCTATTTATCTATAAAATTAAGGATGATATGATGAGCTATGGGCCAACTGAGTACCCAAACATGCAAATAATTTAGTCCATAAATTAATAGTAAATATGGGATATTAGTCATTTACAATGATCTTTGGAGTGCCATGCAATTTTTGAACTATAGTGACAAAATCAAAAGCTAATGTAGTAGCAAAAAATGACTATGATAAGGATTAAATATGAGTATACTTGGTGAGATGATCCACAACTACCATCATAACATTTTTACCCTCAAACCTTGGTAAACTTGTAATGAAATCCATGGAAACCTCTTCCTAATGTTGTTTAGGGATAGATAAAGGCTAAAAAAGACCTGGGGTCTTAATGGTTTCATCTTTATTTTATTGGCATATCATGCATTCAACGACATATTTGTGAAGATCACCTTTGAGTACTTCCAAAAATAAATCTTGCTTGATTCTATGATGTGTTTTCAAAAATATTGAGTGTTCTCCAAGTAGAGAGGCATAAAGTTCCTTAAGAATTTTATTTTTGAGTAGAGAATGCTTACAAAGGTATAACCTATATTTAGACCATAATGTGTTCCCATTCCATGTAAATTTTTGGATTCATTTTAACCATAATGAAGATTGTGTATCAAATCCTTGGTAGCACTATTATTCTCCCATTATGATCCCGCTTCCTCTAGCTAAACTGCCTATCACATGGTCAAGCTGCATAACAATGCCTCAAATGATTCATCCCTCTGAGAGAGGGCATATACCATCACATTATATTTTCCTTTCTTATACACTATTTAAAAATCATAGCCTAACATTTTAGTCATCTATTTTTATTGTTCTTCAAATGACAAACATTGTTCCAAAAAATATTTGAGGCCATCATGATGAGTCTTTACCTAAAAGTGACGACCTATCAAATATGGTCTCCATTGCTTAACTACATGCAGAATAACCATCATATTTTTATCATATATTGGTTTGAGCCTATTTTTTCTCTTAATTTGGTGAATTTTAAATGCCAGTGGTCTGCCTTATTGTATGAGTATAGAACCCATGCCATAGCTTGATGTGTCACACTTCACAATATTTAAAAAAAAATTAGGAATAGCCAAAATTGAAGTTATGCACATAACCATTTAAAACTATTCAAATGCCTTTGTAGCTGAATCAATCCACTGGAATGAGTCTTTCTTTATCAAAGAGATGAGTGGGGATGAAATGCTACCATAATTTTTAACAAACCTATGATAGTAACTAGTTAGCCCCATAAATCAATGGAGGTTCTTAAGGGTCTTTGGAACCTACCACTCCATCATTGCTTAGAATTTCTTAGGATTAACTTTCACTTCTTCATGTGAAATAATATGACCCTATTACTCCACCTCTTGGACACCAAAAGCATATTTGTAAGGTTTGGCATAAAGCTGATGTTTTTATAGAATTGAAATCACCTATTTCACATGCTTCAAATAATCCTCTCAAATTTTGATATAGATAAGGATACCATAAAAAAATACTAATACAATTTTTTTCAAAACTAGCCTAAAAATAGTATTCATCAAACTCTAAAATCTAGATGGTGCATTTGTGAGGTCAAAAGGAATGACCATAAATTCATAATGGAATTCATGAGTTTTTAAAGTTATTTTATGTATGTCCTCGTTGCAGATGCGAATATGATGATATCTAGAGTGAAGATCTAACTTGATAAAATAAATAACACCATATAATTAATTCATCTAGTAAATCATCAATTAATAAAATAAGAAACTTATCTTTGATGGTGTTTTTATTGAGTTATCTATAGTCTGGGCACATTATCCAACTGTCATCTTTCTTCTACACCATGACCACCTTGGAGGAATATTAACTTTGACTATGTCAGATGATTCTTACCTCCAATATTTCTTGTACCATATTTTCAATTTCACTCTTTTGGGAATAGGGATACATGTAGGGTCTAATATTGGATTTTTTACTTCCTAGAATGAGTCTAATGGAATGATCATGTGCACAACTTAGAGGAAGTCCTTTTGGCATGTCACCAAAAATAACATAATGGGCATCTAACACCTTTTACAAATCAAGATGTGTAGACTCCTTGGTTGGTTAAACCTCGATGGAAAATAAGCATGCCATAAAACATTCTATACCTTTTCTAATAATCTTCATCATCTTGTGGGAACTAACCATTTATGGAGACCCATAATCCATTTATTACAAAAGTCCTTCCTTCTGAATGGAACCTCATGAATAATTCCTATAAATTCATCTCAATAGTGCCCAAAGTGGTGAGCCATTTCACTCCTAATATAATTTTAGCTCCACCCAGGAGAATAACAAACATAGGGGAATCTAAGAAATAGTGTCCCATATCAAGCTTAATACTATGGTATTATCTATAATATTTAACTATACCACCATCTACAATCATGACCTAAAAGTTTGAATTTGGGTAAATGAAACAATGTAAATGAGCAACCAACTTACTATTGATGAAGTTATGTGTACTCCTAGAGTCAGCTAACACAATCACCTTGTATTTATTCAATAACCCCACCACTTTAAGAGATTAAGGAGTAATAATACCTAAAAGTGCATGTTAGTTAATGGTAGGTTGAGAATCTTTAGATTCATCCTAAGGTTCTTCTAACCCTTCCCTTGAAGCCTCTTCATATTCTTCCTCATCATTGGCACCATCATTTTAAAAAATATTCTTTTCAACATATCAATGCCCTTTGATCCATTTTGTATCTCAGATAAAACATAAATGTTTTACACACTTTTATTCCATTTGTTGAGGTGTCAATCTAGTAGGTTGATGAAATGATGGTGTTGGAAAGGTGTGTTCATGAACATTGGTGAAAGGTCTTTGTCTGATTAGATCATTTTCCTCAACCATGCATGCCTTTGGTATGGCCTCAAATATAGTACCGAGATGAAACATGTGAACCTCTAATTAGATGATATCTTTGAGGCCACCGAAAAATAGGTCAGTTAGATTTTCTTGAGTGATGTATGCCACATGTAAAGAGAAATTTTGAAATTTATGAATGTAGTCCTTGATAGTCCCAATTTGATGCAACTTGGCTAGTTGATTGAAGCAATTTTTAGATAGATTATTGTGATAGTGGAGCTTTAAATTCTTATAAAATACCAACCATGAAATTGGGACACCCTTCTTTTTATTTTAAGCACATAACTAATGATACCAAATGAATGGCCCAGGTTCCATATACAGAGAGGCCATAAACACTTTTTACAAACATGGGGTTTGATGTAGATCAAATAAATTTTAAATTTGAGTGAGTCAAGTGAGTGGATCATTACCATAAAACTTGTGTAGGTCCACTTTTGGACAACATTAGCTTAGGGACAAAATTGGTATTGGTATTGTTTGGAGTAGGAGAACCTAACTAAAGTGGTAGATGATTATTTTATAGTGACTAAGTTGAAAAGTTAGCCAATTACCTAGATATTTGTTGTAATTGATCCTTCATGTTATCCAAGTCCCCTCTTAAACCTGTAATGTTCCCTTGAAACATATCAAAATCATCTTTTTTCACCATGCCCTATAATTATGACTTAAGTTATTGAACTAACTTTGAAATATATGGATCAAACATTTTAGATTTTATGTCATAATTGTGAGGAGTTTTTGGAGTTTCTTACCCTTTCCCACATCTGTGATTGTTTAGACTAGTCATGCATAAACCCTATGAGGGTTATATCCCCAAAAATAGTATACCGATGGAATACACCATTATGATCATGTCACCAAGACAAATCCAATGACTGTTATTGTGCACATGGGTGAAATTTTTTGACACAAAATAACATACTGGTAGAATATACCATTGTGATCATCTTGCTAAGATGAATCTAACATCTGCTATTTTGTATAAGGTTAAAAAAATATTTTAGACTTATTATTATTTTTTTGCCTATAAAAATGTTTTTTCTTTTTCTATTAAAAAACCTCATGAACAAAACTATAGTGAAAAAAAATCAATTCCTCCTAGATCAAAACTAATGTTTTTTTGGCCTTCTAGAGCTCAAGACACTAGATCTAAAAAAAATGCACCACAAAAAATTGCCCAAATCGATTCTCTAATACCACTTGTAAGGAAATTACTTGGATGATTTACAAAAATAAAATTATATATGTCATAATTAAGAGTAGAATAAGTAGATCCATAACAACAATTGATGAAAGAACATAATAATTGAATATTATTACTGAGCTATTTCGAGGGGGTAACCTCCAAAATAATGGAATAAAAACAAAATTTATAATATGATGATAAAAGACTAACCAATACCACCTATATATACTCTACTTAGCCATGGTTATTCCATAGGTTGAACATACTAATAACATTGAGAAATACAACAAGCTAATATGGAGATATGTCAGCCACACATATCCCTCAATGCACTATAGGTTAGGGGCATAACATTTAGTTTTTTCTAAATAAATTATTTTTACATTTATTTTATTTTTACTCACTCTCTATATTTGATATTCTTTCTCTTGTTTGTTCTAATATTTACAGAATTGAGTGAGTTTAGTTAATAGGTATTATTTCTTTATTAATTTCATTAATTTTTTGATATCCCTGACCTCATGTTCATCAAAGTAGGTCAGATTAATATGATCATTATCCTATTTTTTTGTTATTATTTTCTAGATTTTATCTATAATTTAGTCATGTTCATAGATATTAGGTTTTCCCCCTTTAGCCTCTATGTTTGATCATGTTTTAGAACCAGTGGCTACTTATTTACCCTTACCGCTCTTCGTCTCAATTATTTATCTCCACTTGTGGTTGTGAATAATTATTCATAATTTGAAGATCCTTCTTCTTTGGTCTCTCTTTTTATTCTCTTATGGTTTCTTCACATTGTCTAATTTGGTATGACATTGTTAATTTGTAGGATGCAATTCCTTCTTCCACTACATTTTTCTCTTATTCCTTTTTATGATGAACTTCATTGCACTTTCATTTTATATCCTACCATTTTTCCATTTTTATTAAGTGTTTAGCCCCTTTTTTGGGGGATATTTTTCCAATTATTAAGTTTTTGTTGCACCATTTTTTGGAAATGCATGGATTTAGGACATGAGAATGAGTCATGTGTTCCTATTTCATGGTAAAATCCACACTCCATTTAAGGTTCTTCATCATAATTTATATAAATTTTCCCTACCTTGCCACATTTATAGCATGTTGGTGGGGGTCTCTCATTATTATAAAATTGGTAATAATTCTAATTGCATCCTCTCTCCCCTTGGTAATTTCCCTTTCTATAGTATCCTACTCTATAGCCACATCGGTCACCTCCTTTATATCCTCCTTGATTGTTATTATAATATTGTGGTGGAGTATTTTTTGGTTTAAATTTTTTAATTATATGGGGTTCTTGATATTGTTGACCAAGTTGAAGTATACTAAAATTGTTCATGGGTAATTGTGGCAAAGGCATTTGATGCACTATTATTTCTCTTCTCTAAATTGTATGCCATAATTTGTGAGTGCATCTATAGTAGGGTAGTTGTGACTGTAGTGATTAAATGATCCATAATTGGTTCAATAAATTAATTTATTTATAGGTGATACCACTTCCAACATGGGGTATAAGTGTTATGGTTTCTAATCATATAATTTACAGTTTCTAAAGTAAATTCTCTCATCATATATAACTTCTTGAATTGGTGGGATCATCTCTATCTATGGTTGTGTTGATATTATTATCATTTCTCTCTTGGATATATCAATGTGTGGGCATTCTATCTTAGAGTTTCCTCTCACACAAAATTTTGTGTACCAAAGTCTTGCTAATTGTGGCATAATCTTACTATGCATTGTCCCATATTCATACCCCTTCATCTGTATCTCCTATTTAAACCTCAATTATTCCAACTCAAATCAAAATCTTTCAACATTATTTTTTAATGAATTGTCTATATCTCATCTCCAATACTAAGCTTCTAACCATGACACCATTTCCAATGTTTCCACATATGTGTTAAATTTTTTCCCATCCATATTGTATATAAGACATGGGATTAATCTGGATAAAAACCATTATATTTTTTATTTTTCATTTAGAATATCCTCTAATTTTTACACTATGGATTTAAAATGTTGATCATAATCTTTTACAAATTCCTTATCCTTTTGTATAATCTCTCTCATCTTGATTATACCTTCAATCAATATGTTTAAATAGTGAAAATCACCCTTAAATCCTTTTTGGACATTGACCCATGTAGTGGCATGTCTAGAGTAAGTCTTCATGTACCATTTAAGTGCTTCATCTCTTAATGTTCCAATAAAATCAAATACCATCACTCTTTCACCGGTAATATTTTGAATCCTATAGTATGAGTCCAAGATAAACAAATGTCCTTCCACATCCTTTGTGTCTTGGCCAAATAGTGTAAACTTAATCCTATTTTGTACCATTTTAGTTTTCTTAGGTAAGTTAGGAATCCCACTACTAGGATTGCTATAGATGCTTTCCTAATTTCCTGATGTACTTGCTCTTGTAGTGATATAAATATTTTGTTATTGTTTATATTTGCACTAGATAACTAAAGTATAATTATTAACTTGATCACTTTTTAATTATGTTTGGAAATATATTCTTCCTAACACTTCCTCCCATTTTCTTACAAATTACCTTTTTTTCTCAATCTCTTCCTTATGACTTTGGTATTAGTTTGTTACTTATTCTCTACTAAGTATATCTAAGGGATGAGTGTATGCATCTATCATGAAGAAGCATAGGGTATGTTGATTTTTCTTAAGGGTCTATTTCCTCTTAGGGCCTTTTATGGTTGGGATTTAAGGGGGGGTGTTACATAACTTTGAATATCTTCTTCTACATCTTCTATCTATAATTGTAATTCTTCTCCAATGTTTTCATTAACTAATCCTTCTGATATTAAATCATATTACTTATTATCTCTATGTTTTATTTCTCTACTATGAGTATTAACACTTACTTTAGACTCATATTTCTCCTGAAGGTTCATATCTCTTTCCACATCTATTTATTCTTATATATTATCTATAAAACTTTCCTCATGAGTACTTATTATCAGAATTCATTCTAATAATAAAATATCCTCCCTTGGTTATCTTATATAACTAAAATATCATATATTAATATTCATCTCCTCACTTCTTATTTCACTACTCTCTAGGCCTTGTCCACTATGGGCCAAACTAATCATAACCAGTTGGTCTTCTGCACCCAAGGTTTTGAATAGTTTAGCTATTCTAAATAGTGAAAATAAATATGTTAATCCTTTCTCCAAGTCATTCATGAATTTTTACCTTATGGTATATAAGGATTATTATATTATATTTATTTCATTAGCTATATCTTCACCTTCCCATAATGTAAATACTAGCTTGTTCATTTGTGGCAGAAGGATAGTATCAAATTTTTTAATATTAGGGTTTCTATTAGGAGAGGCTAGAGTAGTTTTCTCTACCATATTAATTATTAATAACATTATTTCTAATATTTCCTTATTATATATCTATTTCTTAAGTTTTTACTGATTTTTATCATTCACCATCTAATGATTCATCTATTCAGACACCATTTTCGATTAACTAGCTTTCAATTTATCCTCTCACTACAATTCTCTTATATGCTTAACTAACTTACTTTTACTTACTTCCATATCCCCCTACATATTATTTAACCACCTCAAACCATTTATACTAGATATTTTGAGTGGTCACATCTATTGAGGACCCTCAATTCTTTTCACACACCATCCCTTAAGTGAATGCTCTCTAAAGGAACTATTTACCATATTTTACTAGCCATCACTCCAAAAATAACGTGCTTTGTTTAAGAAATGTTGCCTTTTTCCTTCAATAAATTTGGATTTTTTCATGTTGAAGCTCACCCAGTGCTATATAAACAAACTATGATGAATGAATTGAGGGAAGTCTCTAACCATTAATCAATATATTGAGTTATGGGTGTATCAAGTTGTTGGAAAGACTCAATCTTTCCATATTCCACTGAATAGGTCATTTAATGTGAGTGTGGAAACATTTTATATGAACTATACAATATCAAAGGTCACAAAAATTATGCAAAGGTAAATCATAGTTATTATTCACGTGGTTTAAATAATTATTCTTTTAATTTATGGCAATGTTTCATCTATCCTCTTAAGTTTGGTGTTATTTTTTCAATATTTATTTCCACAACTCTTCTATTTCTATTAACGCATGTTTCTAAAATTCTAAAGGATACGTCACCTTGGAAATTAGTGTTATTATTGATGACAAATTTTATGTCATTGATATAATGGTGCATTTGGTGAAGATGCATGGTGAGTGGTCTTTGAGGTATGACCTTGTATCCTTGATGTGATAAGGAAGCTATGTGGCAAGAGAGAATTTGAAGGCAACCTAATGTCTCTTGTGTTGGTTGATGTAAAGGATTGATTTAAATATTATTGAAGTGATGTGAAAGGGATGTTTTAAGAGTTTTATTTTTTGATATAATTTAAGTAAGCATGTTTGAGTACTAGTTCTTGAGTGCATGGTGTCTTGAGAAGCCTAGTCTAAACCTTGTAAGAAGGTGTGCATAGTGAAGTTTGGTGAAGTAAGTAAGCATAAGATTATGAGATTTTTTTTGGAATTATGTGATAATATAAATAAATTATAGATAATTTTATAAGTGTTTCAAGGTTAGTTGTCAAGTTTCAAGTGCTTGAGAAGCCTAGACATGGCACTAGTCATGGCATGAAAAGACCTTGTAAAAAGGTATGAGCATGGTGAGATGAATGTACATAGGCATCAAAGATTGTATGAGGTTGATTGATTATATGAGTAAGGTTTAGAGGCATACATGAGAGTCTTAGGGTGATCTTACAGGGGTAGGACCTTTAGATCAAGTCTACACCTAGACCACTCCTAAATCTTGCTTGGTATAATGAGGCATAAAGATCATTTTCAAGATAATTTTGCATAATGAGGAAAAAGGTATTATATTTTTTTTTATAGAATGTTTACAAATTTTGACGTCGTGATTTATAAAAAAATGAATGAAAAGTGATTTTGAGGTCTCTCGAGTACATAAAATGAAGCCATGCAAACTTGAGAAGGACTTTTAGGTGCTATTTGGAATGTGTAACCTATACATGGGAACTTGAGATATTAATTAAAGATGGGAAAGGGTCATATATAATAAATATAGGCATTGTTTTTGGATTTAATGGGAAATCCTTTATGAATAATCGTTAACACTGAAACCTATGTTAAACCTCTCTAAATCCTTAACAAGGACCCGATGTGAAATATATTGTTTAAAACAGCCAAAAATGGTCTAAAATGAATATAAAAGCTATTGTATCATGTATTCAAATCTCCTAGGTACCTCTAGGTGGTGTGGTTAGTTAGATGAGAAAGAAAATACATAGATACATGCTTATTTGTGAAGAATTTGCTCTAGAAATCAAAAGTTGCATTGGCCAAGAAAAGAATATGGATGGTATATGAAGATTTAGACTCATGTTTCACGTATATAAAGGTTTATTGATAATTTAAATCCCTTAAGTGTGCTAAAATGATCATCCAAGTTAGCTAGTCTCTAACAAGCCTAATGGTGGAAACAATGAAAAATTGAGGCAATAGTGAGAAGATGATTAAGAACGTGTTATCATTATCAAATGATGAAAAAAAGTATATGTAAATGTTTTTAAATAATTTCAATATATGTTCATGCTTTTAATAAGCTTTGGAGGTCATGTTTGTGGTGAAAAAGTTTCTCACAAGTTGACCTGTCTGGTTCAGATGAGACAATGAGATATAAGGTCATGAGATTGGCCTATATGACCAATATTTTCCATTTGAAAATATTATATTTATATTTTATAATTGAATAATAATATCATGGGATAATATACATGCATCATAAGTTATTTAAGATGTCTATATAGGTATTGGAGGTCTAAGTTATCATGATTGGTAGTGAGGTTAAAAGATTGGTCTGCAAGACCAATATTTGACATTATACATTGTGATTTTTGTATTTCATAATGATATATATATATATATATATATATATATATATATATATATATAGGTAAAAGGATATTTTTAAAGTATCAGTGGATATGGGAATTTTTATTTTAGGTGTTAAAGATCAAGTTGTTCATGACTAGTTTTTGGAGTGTTCTGGTAGTCCTAAGTAGGCTATTTACAAAGAAGTGTTTGAGTCCTTTTGCCCTAAATTGTGAAGTATAAAGCATATGGTGATGACCCTAAGTTAATTTAGTTTCTTTATATGTGATTTATTTCAATGGTTGTTTATCTAATTTGTCTTTAATCTCTAGTAGTTCAAGATAGACTTTTTGTGTATAAGAATACCTAATTGTGAACAATACAAATGTTGTAATTCAAGTGGTGGTTTGCTCTAAAAAATGTTATGGAGCCTATAAAATATTAGTAGAAGTATATTTGATTGTTATATGATATGTTCCTATCATGTGTGGATTTTTAAAAGTGTTTCAAGGAAGGTAAAGTGTAATGTGTCCTAAAGTAAACCTAATGGGATCAGGTATCCATGAGACCTAAAAGTGAAATGAGGCCTAATAGAGTTATGATAGACAAAAATGGACTCAATATTCATTTGAATAATGTTTATGAGATGTCTTAAGACATAATCCATGGACAAAATAAGATGTTATTATGTTTGGATAATTAATGTTAGGAATAATTTAGAAATGAATGTGATACAATTCCACAGAATCTCAATAACAAGATCTGTAAATAGATATACATAAAGAATAGAAAATAAACATGCACAATAATAAGACTAGATTTAATGTAGTTCACCAAATGTGGGATAAAACCACCAAGAAACACTTGCTTAGATTTTATTACAAGCCACAAGAGTAAAATCCACTTTTGGATCAATCTTCTCATAATTACAATGCATAAATATTGTTTGGACCTGCACTCTATAAACTCTCCTGAATTTTCACCTGAATTCACACACTATATTCTCACTTTTCACAACTTAGATATACCAAATATTATGAAAAAAAATATAATATTTTGATGTATATCCATCTATATATAGACCGATCAATAATACATCATGGTAATACATCATGATTCTAATGCTCACCCACATAATATAGATGTATGACTAAAACATGCTAATGCCTATCCAAAACATGCTAATGCTTGCATCAAACTAATGCTTGATCACAAAATGTTAGCATTTTCCCACAAATCCATGCTAGCATTCACTTGTACCACCATGTTGGCATTCACCTGCATCATTGATTCTTTCTCACATCACCAAGGCTCACTCCCATCATCGACACTCACTCGCATCAATGATGCTCACTTGCATTACCAAAATTAGCCTACATCACACCCATGCCAACATTCATCTACAGAACCTTAGACATTCATCCATAATACACTATAATTTTGAAATAGGATCCATAACATAAAAATCTCCCAATTAGAGACTAATTTCCTTTGAGTAGGTTTCTCAAACCTTCACTATCATCTATGAAGGCCAATCGAAATTAAACATAATTTTAGTTTCTCCCTTGTGACCACCTTGGTCATCATGTCTATATGATTTTGACTGGTATGAATCTTCTCCAGATTCAACTTATCTTCCTTTAAAGCTATTCTGATGAAATGGTACCTCAATTATATATTCTTCATCCTAGAGTGGAAAGCAAAGTTCTTTCCTATATGTGTAACACTATGAATATCATTATATAGCTTCCATTCCTCTTGATTATGCCATAACTCTTCAAGAAAATATTACAACCAAATTATTTCTTTACTTGCCTCTATGAATGTAATATACTCATCTTTTATGGTTGATAAAGCCACAATTGTTTGTAGTCATGAAATCCATATCACCACTATGTCACCTACAGTAAATACATATCTTGATGTACTCTTCCTACTATCTAAATCTCAAACCATGTATAAATCTACATAACCACACAAAGTGCTATCGAATCCACCATATTTTTAAACTACCCCCATGGTCCCTCTTAAATACTAAAGGATCCATTTTTTTGCCTTCCAGTGATCTCTACGTGGATCACTCATGTACCTACTTACTGGTCCCACTACATGGGAAATATCTGGCCCAATACACACCATGGCATACATCAAGCTACCAACTATTGATGAGTAAGGTACATGTAACATTAGTATTCTCTCCTCCTCTATCTTGGGACACTACTCTTTTGATAACTTGAAATGGCCTACCAAAAGAGTCCTAACCAGTTTATCATCTTGCATACTGAACCTCTCCAAGACCTTTTTAATGTACTCTTCCTAGGACAAATTCAGCTTTTGTTCCTTCCTATCTCGAGTTATTCTCATACCAATAATTTATTTTGTTGCTCCCAAATCCTTCATAGTAAAGGAATTACTAAGTTGTTCCTTGACTACCTTTATTTCCTACATGTTTTTACCTACAACCAACATGTCATACTCATATAGACATAGGTTAATGTAATTACCATCATCAAACTTATTGATATATATATAATGGTTTGAATGACATTTGGAGTATCCCTGATCTAACATAAAACTATCAAATTTATTATATTACTATCGTGGATCTTGTTTCAGGCCATACAAGCTCTTCTTCAATTTGCACACTATGTTATTCTTTCCTGTCACCTCATATCCCTATGGCTACTCCATTTATAAGTCCTACTCCAAATAACTATGTAGGAACATAATCTTCACATCTAGTTGCTCGAAGTGCAATTATTTTTCTTCCACTATCACAAGAATAGTCATAATAGAAGTCATCTTTACCACTGGGGAAACAATCTCTTAAAAATCAATTCCCTTCTTTTATGCAAACCTCTTTACCACCAACCAAGTCTTATACCATATCTTGCCTCCATCATACTGTTTAATTTTGTACACCCACTTGTTCTATAATGCTCTCTTACCTTTAGGTGGGTTTACCAAATTCCAAGTCTTATTTTCCATGAGACTAATGCTCCTCATCCATTGCTTGCTCCCACTTTTTCCTAACATCTACCTACATTGATTCTTCAAATCACTATGGCTCCTCATTTTTAGTGAGTAATAAATTATTAAGAAATAGAGTCAAATGTTTAGTTTCCCTTCTTACCCTAGAATACCTTCTCAACATAGGAGTTTGGGGTTCTTGAGGAGTAGGTGCCTAAACTACTTACTTCGACAATTTATCATCTGTAATGTCCTCTGATACTATGTAATCTTTTTTGGAATACTCTTTCTAATCTTGTAAATATTGTTTATACATGAATTTTTCATTAAAGACAACATCCCTAGACCATAATATTTTCTTGTCCATAAGACTCTAAATATGGAAACCAAAGTCATTCTCACCATAACTAACAAAGGTGATTTTTTCAGACTTAGCCTTTAACTTGGTCCTATCATCTTTATCAACATGAATGAAGGTTTCAAAACTAAATATTCTAATAAATGAATAATAAAAGTTCTTACCAAAGCAAGCTTCCTCAAGTATGCCTCCATCCAAAACAAATGAAGGACCTCTATTGATCAGATATATGGCTGTGTTTACTACTTCTACCCAAAATTGAAGGGGTAGTATTGCATGCAACCTCATGCTCCTAGCACACTTTTTGATAGTCCTATTCATCCTTTTTGATAATCTATTCTACTTTGGAGTTCTTGAAACCATCCTCTACCTACGAATTCCAATCCTTGAATAGTAATAAAAAATTCATTGCTATAATATTCCCCACCATTATCTGACCTAAGATATTTTAAGTTGAGACCTTGTTTCATTCTCAACCAAGGATTTCCATATTTTAAATGTATCAAAAACATCAAATTTTCTCTTAATTACATACACACAAACTTTCCTAGTTGCATCATCAATAAAAGTGACATAATAAGATGAACCACTGATAGAAGATACTTGAGCCATCCCCCATACATCTGAATGAACCACTTCCAACTTATTCTCCTTCCTTATAGGTCCAACCTTGAGAAACCTTACCCTTTTCTATTTTCCATACACATAGTCTCCACAAAAATCTAATTCAAACCCTCTCAATTTGGGCAACACATCCTTCAAAATTTGCATGCCCTTTTAGCTCATGTGACTGAGCCTATTATGCCATAAAGTTGCATCTGCATCTATAGAAATTAAATTACAATAGTCAACACTACTTGATAAATATAAGGTACTAACCTTATTACTTCTTGCTACCACAAGAGCACCCTTGGTCACCTTCTAGGAATCTACTGTAAAAGTCACCATGTAACCTTCACTGTCTAACTACCATGTGGATACCAAATTCTATCTCAACTTGGGTACATGCCTGACATCCTTAAGTAGCCAAGTGTTTCCATTCTACATCTTGATCTGAACACTTCCTTTTCCTACTATGTTGAAAGGCTCATCATCACCAAGGTAAACATGTCCGAAATCCCCTTGAACATAATCAATAAAATAATTCCTATGTGGTGTAGCATGAAAAGAAGCCCCTGAATATAAAACCCAAGACTCAAAAATATTTTTAATCGAGAGAATTAATGCATATTGATAAACATTACCTATGACCATATTCACCTCCTTGGTGTCTTCCTGATTTTTGTTCTTATTCTAAAGAGACCAACAATCCTTCTTCACATGCCCAGTCTTTCCATAGTGCTAGCCTACCATCCTGCTCCTTGATTTTGACCTTCCTTGAGCATTTGAATTTTCACACTTTCCTTTTCCTCTATACTTTTTTCTCCATATAATCTCCACCACCAAAGCATCACCTAAAGTAGAAGTATCCCCACATTACATTTCCTTGCTAAGGATTACTTCTATGACATCCTCAAACTTAAACTTGGAATTATTAGAGACCAAGTTACTCACAACCATTACTAGGTCATTCCAAATCTTTAGTAAGGAATACAAAATAAGTATATCTCTAACTTCATCATCAAATTCAATTTTGATAGAGTTCATCATACTCAAAAATATATTGAATTCATTTAGCTGATCAACAATTGAACCATTTTCAAACATCTTCATATTAAATAACTTTTTCATTAAAAATATTTTATTAGAAGTAGAGGGTTTCTCATATAACTTCCACAAGGCATTCATGATACCTTCTTTAGTCTTCTCCTATGATATATTAAACATGACTAAATATTCAAGGCATAATCAAATGGCCCCAAGTGATTTTATGTCAAGTAGCTCCTAATCCTCATCTAACTTACCTACTGGTTACTTCACTTTTCCTCTTAGTGGAGTATGGAGGTCCTTATGATAGAGGTAATCCTCCATCTACATCTTCCATAGACCAAAGTTATATCTATTAAAATTTTCAACTTTTGATGTATGATCATGAACTATAGATCCCACTTGAACTAATAACCTTTTGAGTGGTTCAACACTTGAATAAATACAACCTAAAGCTTTGATATCAATTATTAGGAATAATCTAGAAATGAATTCAAAACAATTCCATAGAATTACAATAACAAGATCTTTAAATAGAGATACATAAATAATATAAAATAAGCATGCACTATAAAAAGATCAAATTTAACGTGGTTCACGCAATGTGGGCTACATCCACCAAGAAACACTTGCTCATATTTTATTATAAGCCACAAGAGTAAAATACACTCTCATATCAGTCTTCTTATAATTACAATGCAGAAATATTTTTTGGATTTGGGCTCTATAAACCCTCCTAAATTTACACCTAAATGCACACGCTGTGTTCTCAATTTTCACAACTTAGATCTACTAAAAAATATGAAAAAATTCTATAGTATTATGATGTATATCTATCTATATATAGACCAATCAATAATACATCATAGTTTTGATGCTCACCCACATAATATGGTGTACACTTGTAACACATTGATGCCTATCCACAACATGTTGACATATACATCAAATTGTCACTTGATCATAACATTCCAACATTCACCTAGAAATCCATGCTGGAATTTGCCCATATCACCATGCAAGCATTCACCTGCATCATTGAAACTCAATCACATCATATATGCTTTCTCACATCACTGATGCTTGACCACATTGCATCCATGTCGATGTTCATCCATAGAACCTTAGATGTTGATCCACAATACACTTTAATTTGGAAATAAGTTCCACAACATAATAACTAAGTGGTATATGAATAAGGAATGGTATATATACAAGGTAATTTTAGGCCTATTTAGAAAAGTAGAGAGAATGCAAATGATATAACACATTGTTGACTAGGAGGTATTATGTACCATTATAGGAGTGTAGAGGATCTATAACAAAAATTTGAAAGTGTGTCTACATATGAAGATCAATGTCATATGACCTAATCAATATTGAAGAGACCTAATTGAGTGAAGAGGCTTAAAAAGTAGTTTGAGAGGGGTAAGAGTGTGAAAAAATGAATAGGTGGTCATCATCAGTTGGTTGAGAAATAAGGTGTTTTGAAGGATGTCAAATCAATCATCTATATGAGTTAGTATTGATTCATCTAGGGGTTAGTGCCTCCTTGCAAGTTGGTGCTTTCTAAACCTTGGCTAGGTTGGTGCTTAGCTAGTTGGGGTTGGTGATCCATATAGAGTTCATGCTTCACTAAATTGTGATCCACTATATTTTTATGGATTAGTGGGTTTTCTTCCTTTTGAAGGTTTTCCATATATATGATGTGTTGTCTTGTGTAATCTTGTTTCATGCTTGTGTAGTTGATTGCTTATACATTGCTTGATCTATATGTTGATGTGATGGTTCATGCATGCTAAAAAGGAATTAAAACAAAATTTTAAAATATTAATTCAACCCCCTTTAGTGATTATTATTCCAATATTTTGTATAATAATACGTCCTTTGAATTAGTCCTAATATCCTAAAGGAGATCCTAGAAGCAAGAATGGCTAGTCAACAAACTCAAGGTGGTTTCTCTACTAGTAAGGCTCCATTATTTAACGGGACTAATTATACATTTTAGAGAATCAATATGAGGACATATATAATTTAAATTTTCCATGACATATGGTAGTTACTTTTGGATGGATACACTCCACCTCCTATGCCACCAACAAATGCAACAATCAAGAATAAAAGTGAGATCAATTCTAAGTTAATGAATGTAATTTTATGTGGCCTATTATAGGCAAAGTTTGTAAAGGTGATGCACTATGATTCAACCAAGGTTATATGGTAAAATTATAATAATATATATAAAGGAGACACCAAAGTGAATATGGCTAAAATACAGACTCACAGAAGGCAGTTTGAAAGTCTAAGTATGAAGGAAGATGAAAGCATTGCATCCTACATGTTAAGGGTTGATGAAATGTTCAATGTAATTAGAGGATTAGGATAAGAAGTGAAAGAGTGTATAGTTGTTAAAAAGGTGTTGATATTACTAAATCCTAATTTTAATTTTAAGGTTTCTGTAGGAGAAGAGATGCAAGATTTGGATAAGCTAGAAATGGATGGGCTTCATGGCATCTTGATTGCCTATGAGACGAAAATAAATGAAAGAAGACCTCCCAATAAGGAATCAATATTAAAATTTGAGAATAATTTTAAAGCCAAGAAATTCAAGGATGAGGTATGTTCCAATTTTGATGATGATGAAATAATAACCATGTTTGTTAGGAAATTAAGGTTTGGATCTGGTAAGTATAAGGGCAAATTGCCTTTCAAATGTTTCAACTATGGTAAGATTGGTCACTTTGAATATAAGTGTCCTAACAATGATAAGACTAAGCATGATGAAGAACATAATGAACATCATGGAGATGATAAGAAGGTTTATAAGCTTGACAAAAATAAGAAAGATTTTAGGGAGTATAAAGGTAGGAAAGGGTCATTTAAGAACAATAAATTTTTCTATACCAAAGAAGATAATAACTCATCTAATGTAAGTGACACAATCACATCTGATAGTGATGATGATAGTAATGAACATGAACATGACAAAAATGAAACTTTATTCATGGCTATAAAAATAGACAATGAGGGTTGCTCAAAAGGGAAAGGCTTTATTGATGATGAAGAATCAGATCAAGAAGAGGCTAAGGTGAACCTTGAGGTAGAATTCGTGAGTGATCTAGAAGATTTGAATTTAAAAATAAGGAAGAATATTAAATTGAAGTCATTAATTAAGGAATATAAAGAGAATATTGATTTTTTTAAAGAGAGATTGAGTAACACATCCAAGGAGTATGATGAGATCATAATCTGATTGAAGCACATATGGAGATAGTCACTTCTAGCTTAATATCTAAAGAGGATGAATGCAATAAGTATGGAACTAAAATGGAATCCTTAAAAGCTGAGTTGGATCAAACATGTAGAAATTTGAATACCTTTTTGAATTTTGAAAAGAGAATTGATGCTCTAGATATCATCTTGAGTAGTTATAATTCTGAAAGTGATAAGATAGTTCTTGGTTTCAAAGGATACCAAAAGGAGGTAGCTCAAGTCAAGGAGAAGGTTAGTGAAGTTAAGAAGGTCAACATGAAAATATCAATTAGATAGATTAATCTATGAGGTATGATAATTCATTTAATGGTTACTTATTTACATGTAATCAATTTGGTCATAGAGCAAGAGAGTGTAGAAGACCCTCTAAAAATGAATATGCATGGAATTATAAAAGAAATCATCAGTTAAGAGGTATGAATGGGGTCATTTTCTATAATTTTAATAATGTGGGACACATTGCAAGATTCTATCCTAATAGAGTTAGAAGGACATCAAGTCAAAATAAGAGGTTTGAAGCCCCTAGAGTGCAATAGAGAAGGAAAATGAATGTGTGGAAACCATAGACAATAAAGGTGAGTCATGATCAGTATACAAGTCCAAGTGGATTGTTTGTTATGATAGAACATACTTACAATGTGAAATCACGTCAAGAATTTTCATTATCAACTCAAATTATTGACCACACAAATGATTAAGAGGTCAAGACAAAGAGACTAATCAAGCCTAAAAGGATCTTGAATGATATTCAATCTTGTGAATATCCTGAGTTTGTGTTGTTTTAATTCCATATGGAAAGGGGTGACTCCATTAGGATTCATGAAAACACTCTTTAGTTAGTAGAATCATGATGGATGCTTGGTTTGAGGGGGAGATATTCATATTGTTCATAATATCTAGGTGTAGTTGTTGACAAGCACATAAGAGGTAAGCAAAGTTGTTCCATGTTTGTAACAACTGGTAGTTGAGCATGACTTGTATTGTAGATTGTTTGAGAATTATGTTGATTCATTTGGTAAGATAAAGATATGAATTTAAAGGAGTAAATTGGTAGCTCTAGGCTCTTTTTTATTTTCTAAGAGTAGTTTCCAAACCCATCCACAAGCCCTTTTCTAGAGTAGTCCAAAGTCTAGATTTCACTTCTCAACCTAACTTTAATAGAGCCACCTTTTGACATTGTCTCAGTCTCCATACCAAAACAAATTTGAATCTTCAACCTTACTTGAATCCACCCTTAAACCCATTGTTACATCTCCATAAAACACCTATTATTCCAACCATAGGAGAACCATCCCAACTACCTCCATCTAACATTTCAAAATCACGCAATGCCCCTCTTACCAAGCTTATCAAGAATCAAAGAATTCTTCCCATAGCTAGTCGAACTCACTCCTCTTTGAAGTTGGATTTAACTCCACTTAGTCCACCAAATAAACTTCCAACAAAACCAATTAAAAATATAGAGTTTCCCAAACCTCAACCTCAAACTAGATCTATACAACCTCCTTCCCACTTGCATTATATTTTAGGATTCCATCCTTCTACCATCCCAATTACCTATTCTTCCTCTAATCAGCCATCCCCCTTTCTTTTACCTAAACCTATACCCACTAAATCATCTAGTTACCCATAATTCTTAACCAACTTATCTACCTCTACACTTCCACCTATATCCAACCCCTCATCATCTAAATCTTCCACTTTCAAATCATTTACCCTAAATTCAACCATAACTAAACAATCCCAACCACCAACTACCAACCAAAACCACTCCACCAATTACAACTTTTAAGGTGAAAACTATTTCTAGGAAGGATCCCATCCCTAAAAATATAGACACATCACCTCCAACACCTTTGAATGAATATTATTCAACTATCCTACAAAGGTTATGGCAAACATCTTCCATTAGCTTACCACTTATTAAACCATTTTACTCCTCCAATACCAAAAATTCTTAGTTCAATGATAACTTTATTTGTGGATACCATAGGGCACCGAGACATGACATGAAGAAATGCAAAGGTCTCTAGGTACTTATTCATAGCCTATATAATGAGGATGATATGTTATTTGATGAGCCTCTTTTACCTCCATTACCAATTATACCATCAACTCAACCTACCCAACCTTTGCCTACTCCCCCTCTCTCATCTAAGAGTGAGGAGGAGGAATCTAAGTAACCACCAAACTTGACAAATCCCCCCATCGTAACTATTAATATGGTTACCAAATCATGGGCCAAGTAGAAAGGAAAAGGAAAAGCCAAAGTCTCCATTCCTTGGGCATACCCTTTAACCCATCAACCTTCTAACCAAGCCTAAACACCTACACCTTTACCCTCACCTTCACAACCACCAAAACCCAAAGTGTCTGTTTTAAGACCCTCTCCCTCCAACCCTTCTGAATCCATCTAACGTATCATGTTCAAACAACTTCACTAGACGCTAGTGAAAATAAACCTTTATGAACTAACCAACACCTCACCTCACTATCATTAGGCACTGATATAGGCTCTACAATCTATAGATGTTTAACCAAATGATCCTCAACCTCTTTCACCCTTTATGGGAGCCCTCCAAATTTTTGCCTTTGTCACCTTTCAAGATTCTAAAATGCCTCCTATTCATCTTGAGGATTCTGATCCTCCCCTCTTTATCACCACATATATAAATCAAAATCACATCAAAAGGGTAATGATTTATGGATGAACTAACATCAATATCATCTCCTCCCATGTTTATGACCAATTGCAAATACCTAAAAACATTGTGTCAGAAAGCATAACAGTTATTTGCTCCTTTAATGATACCATGGACACTACCATGGGGATAATTATCCTTCATATCCTCTTGCGACCTCACACCATTCCCAAAATATTTTAGATTATAGATGGATATTTTTAATACATTGTATAACTTAGATGCCCTCGGATTCATTCCATGAGTTATGTCCCTTCTACCTTACATAAATGTGTAAAATTTGAACATGAAGTTCAAGTTGTTACCATAAAATCTGACCCTATTCCTTTTTTCACTTTCAATATGACATATCAGCCTAATTATGTTCTTATTTATCCACCATTAACAACTCACAACACCACCTCAACACCAACCAAAGCCTACAACACTCCCATTCACAATAGTGATGAAGCTTCAACTATCTCATCTATTACTTATTCCCATATTCCCATAGAGGACCCCTTGGAATCCAAATTTCAACATTTATCCCTTGGGTAATATCACCTTTTATTCTTGGATATTTTCCCTACTCCCCAAGAGTATGGGAAACTCAAACACAACCCTTCCTATAATCCCAACATCATAACCATCATCCCTTTCAGGCTCCTTAACCATCAAACAAATTTCATTTATGGGGGACTTGATCAGACACTTCTCACACACACCACTACCTCATCCATCCAACCATTCACCTCGTAATTCTCTTATCTCAACAAACTAGCCTTTGTCAAAGCATACCTGTTGACCAAGTTTGACTTTTTAGTCAAACTAGGGCATGTATATGCAAAAAAATTGATTTTTTGGGTCTATAAGAGGTTCAAATGGATGATATAGTATGTTTAAAAGGTCAATTAATGTTATTTAATTTTATAATACTTTTGGTTGTTAGTCCCTTAAGTCTAATTATCATTTTTGGGTCATTTAGAAGTCATTTTAAGTGCATTTAATGATTTATACGAGTTTATTGGGATTTGTGCAAGTTAAAAATTCTGATATAATCCCCCATGTGTCCTTATAAGTCTTTGGGAATTTTAAATAATTGAATAAATGGTAGCTTGTTCAGAAAAGGGTAGATTTCTTGACTAAAGAGTGAGAAAAAGACACTTGTCTGGCTCCTTGGGAAGTGTGCCACTTGGAAAACATTGTGGTGTGATTATTATCCTAACTAAATTCCATATACATGATTTTTTTTCATTTTTTTCACAAAAAATTACATCTAAAACTAATTTTTCTCCCATTTCCATTGGCATACGAAGAAGAGGTAACTTCCAACAAGTGGTTTAGACCATACATATAGAATGGGAAGGAGAGATCATATAGGTGGATATTGATATGCGTATTATAAAAATAAATAACAATAACTTCCATTTTTGTGCCTTATTCCTCATGAACCATTAGTTTGAATCCACGTAGCTTTTTGGGGGTTTGCATTGAAGAGGGGGTCAAAGTCTGAGCTTGTCTCATAATTTCTTATTTTAGATTGATGAGATTATGTGTTTAAGGTGTATCCACATTATTTTTAGGATTTATAAATGATTATTATTGATTTATATAGTTCATTTTATTGATTAATGTCTTTCTAAGCTTGTTTTTTGGCTTAAAGACCACATTTGCAGACTTTCTTACAAATCTTCATTTCCAGTTATTCATGTCAGGTTTCCCATATTGGAAGGAGAGATTTTAAGCTTGTTTAAAATTATTATAACCTTTATTATTATTTTAAATTGGTTTTAATATCTTTAAACCTTGCATATTCCTGACAAGTTCATGCTTCTTGCCTATATTGGCAACTCCACACAGTTAGTTGTAGGTTTCCACTTTTCCAATAGAGGTTTCCATACATGAATGATGAGATTCAAATCAAAAAGGGTTTAATTAAGGTATTGAATGTGCTTTTAATGCAAAAAACCATTAGCAAGCTATCAAAATGGAGATAACCACTCTAAAGGTGAGAAATTTGCTTTTAGGAACTGAATTTCTAAATGAAGAAAACATAGCTCCTACGATTTCTTTCTCTTCTCATAAAATGAAGATAATGTAGTCTTGAGATATCCTATTAAATTAATTTTGTAGTCACATCTACATAATACTACCATTCAAAGTTTGAGATTCAAAGGACAAAGGTAAGGTTAAATTTGAGACCTCCCAAAATGGAAAAAAATCACTAAAACAAGGCAGTATAGTCTATAGGATTCCTAAGGGTGATGACACTTCCACCATATATTGGGAATCCTAAACCTTGTACAAGTTGGATAATAAATTACAAAAATTCCAAAAATGAGTCCTGAGCATCTAGAAAATGGAGAAGCATGCTATTGCATGAGATGGTCCTTAGGCCTATCCCTTATCCGTAAATAGGGCAGGGTAGGTAGTGAAGATAGTGTTTGAGGATTGGCATAAAAAAGTAGTGTTGAATGTTTTTAGGATGGAGATAGGTACTAGTGTGTGGCATCCAAAAAATAAAATAAATCTCAGAAAGCCTCACACACTCCTAAACATGATCCATATGCTTCAAAACCACCTACAACCAAGGAGAATATGCACAC
Organism: Torreya grandis; assembly: GCA_037957365.1. NCBI lineage: Eukaryota > Viridiplantae > Streptophyta > Pinopsida > Cupressales > Taxaceae > Torreya > Torreya grandis. The sequence continues at coordinate 281,857 of JARHVA010001024.1, read as the reverse complement.
CTATAACCTATTTGGGAGTTGGTCTCAGTTAAGGGTAAAGTGAGGTCTTTAGAGATCAATTGGAGCATGTAAGTAGGAAACATGAAAAAAATTGAGTGTATATAGAGATAATTTTTTTTTAATGGAATTTCGAAAATAAAAACTCATCTTAACACTTACAGGTAGATCCTAAATGCATGAACACAATCAATGCAGGATAGGTTGATAGTGAAGAATTTTTTTGAGGTTCAGACCTTGGGTGGAGATTTAAAAGTATGTATAATAAAATTAATGGAATAAGAACATCAAGTTAATCAAGGTAAACCTATATAACATGATCCATGCTTAATTCTAAACCGCCAAACACACCTATAGGCCTGTACGGACTGAGACAGGTAGTGAGCTAAAAGAGAGTCTATCTCATGCCAAATGAGATGGGTTTGATGGAGTATGACTTGAAAAAAGTTAAATATGATAAAAATAGATAATAAATATTCCTTGAGACACTTCTTAATCATATTTGGTATTCAATAACCTTTAAACATAGTGAAAGGCAATTGTCTCTGTCGAAACAATTGGAGATCTAAGAAGGTTTATAAGAACATAGAAGTGTTTTGAGAGTTTAATGTGTTGAATCATGGATGGAGAAAATTTAACATGAATTTATAATCATATATAAACCTAATAAATTATATTTTTACATGAATAAGGTCCCACTAATGGAGCAAATACAATCCCAACCCTACCTACCCTCATAGTCATGCACCTTCAAAAGGTCTGCCTTGAAAATTAGAGAGTTGAAAGATCAAATGGAGGAGTTAGTAGATAAAATGTGGTAGGAATAATACATAGGGACATTCTAAAACTTTAAAATCATTATTTTTCCAAGGTAAATATGAAAAAAACCCACTATTTTATCTGAGAATAGGGTCACTTTTAGTGTGCATGAAGGTGCCAGTTTTGGTAAAAAAGATGAAAATTTGAACCAAAAGGATAAAAAGGGTAATTTTATGATTGGATAAGCTTTAAGGGACATAAATAAACCTATAAAACTTTAATTTAGGGTCTGTAATCATACAAGTTATTCCAACCAAAGAGATTTGTAGTCAGGGGTGAAGGGAATGCTTAAGCCTCAATTCCAAACTGGAGGCCATTCTCATTTTTGGCCTTTTAAATACCTAAAAATCGGTTAGAAAATGTTTAAAGAGGTATAAAAGATATTTTGGATCCATAATAGGTTAAATAAAACCATTGGAGTGTAAAATTGAGTCTTAAATGGCAAACAAGCCTATTGGCAAGATCTAGGCCTAAGGCCAAACAAGGGTAAGTTTTCAATTTTGGATCTTGAGGAGATAATACAATGATGGGAGCACATTTTTCAGGTTAATATATAGGTTTATGATTAATTATGTTTCAAATAAATGCATTATAAGGTCAATTCTTGGCTTAGAAGCTTCCAAACCCTCACAAAAGGCCTATAATGTCTCAAATGGGCAACTTCAAATGCTTGGAACTTCCATCATCTCTTGAATGGGACCTTGATATATTAAAATAAGTTGTAGAGGGTCCTCAAGAATACACAAGTGTAATTTGGAAGGAACTACAAGGTGACATATTTATGAACAAACACTAAGAAGGCTTGTCACTCTAAAACCCTGTTTGAGACCTAGTTGTGAAAATCAAGCTAGAAGTGTGATGAAATAGAGGAATTTTAACCTAAGTGATGGATAAAAGTTTTCTAAAGATCTAGTAGGATCATATAAGTTGCTTTGGTTTGTATGGAACTATATGGATAGAGGTAGAAACATGATTTTCACACTATTTTGTGTGTTGTGTAGGATAAAGGATGAATTAAGATATGAAACAAAGTTTGGGTATAAAATTTACTCTTAAGATAACTAGAAATATTAATTTAATGTCATGAATCAACTTATAAGTGTTTCAATTAGGTCCTTACTTTCAACCAGTCAAAATAGGCCTAATGCACAAGCTAAGGAGAAGAGAGAAATTATTCAAGTGAAGTGATTTTAAAGTACCCTTGATGCTCCCAAGGAGATGTAGGGCCTTTGAAATTTTAATTCAATCCCTCCCATATATTTTCATGGAAAATTGATGACAATTTATAAACCAAGTGTGAAGGGTGCATGGAAGGGTAGTTTTCAGGACAATATATGATGATGGCTCTCTACTAGTTGTTTTTAGAAGACTAGACATGCATCCAATGAATGTAGAGGCATTTATGAGAGCCTATATTTACATCCCAATCATTGGAACTATCCTATATCAGTTACAAGACGTTCAAAAAGGCCTAATCATGAAGGAAGTTTTTATGTGCAAAAGGAGGAGTTTTGTGCCATTTTGCCTAACTTTAATGACTTGGATTGACAATTATTGCTCCTAACCTTAAATGGTTCAACCCATATACACTTTCCATGCATGGATAAATTAAACTATCATCTTGACACATGTCCAAGTGAACCTTGGACTTCTCTCTCTCTCTCTCTCTCTCTCTCTCTCTCTCTCTCTCTCTCTCTCTCTCTCTCTCTCTCTCTCTCTAACTCTATATGAGTTAGCCATTTTAGCATTATAGGGATGCTCCACATAAGTATGGAAAATTCTGAATAAACTATACACATTAAGATAAATAAAATTAATAAGTGTTTACCTCTCTCATGATTTTTTATAGTGTTCTCTACTTGAATGTTGAATTTGCTTAGTGAATACTATGGATTTCTTAGCATTATACTTCATTCTCTCACCTACTTGTATCCTCTTCTTGTAGGGCATGTGAAGTATTCAAGAGATTTTCATGGTTGAAGTGAGTATTTTTTTCATTAGAGACATTAAATACCTCTTGTATAGTCCTTTTAACCCTATATATCATCTAGGACCTCATAACGTAGTATTGATGTGAGAAGACATAGATTTGGTAAAGAGTATGTTTTAGTTGGTGCCTTGGTCTCAAGTGTGGAGTGAAAGTGGTTGGAAGTCATGAAACATATGGTATATCACATCCATATGTTAGGTTTGATGTATGTTATTCTCAACGCTTTTCAACTACCCGGTTGATAGTAGTAGAAGCATGAGCTTAAATGGTGCATCAAGGGGAGCTAGCCCCTAATCTAGAGATTCATCTCATAAGTTTGCTCACCCACAACAAGTGAGATGTCCCCATTTTACCACTTGGATTATAGGCCTAGAAAACCTCTTCTCATAGGGTTCATCCAAGTGACAATAGTTTTTAGCATGCTTGATGGGATAATTTATCCAAGGAATTGAAGAGTTCTTAGTGTGTTCTTCAACTAATTAGCCTTTGGAGGCATTTCAATCAACACCAATCATGACTCTAATTTGAATCAGCTGGTCAAGCAGCCCTATTGCATCAATAAAACAAATTTGGTATGTAAAATCTCATTATTGAGAAGTATGGACTTTATGTTCCTTCATACAACTTTTATCAAACTCATTTTGTTCATCGAATCACCTCAAACAACTCTCCTAATTATCCTTCTCCTAATCAATCCAAGAGTGCTAAGGAGATAATGTTGGAGTTTGAGAAGCAAATGTTAGAGTTAGATAGGTTTAATGAGAAAAATAGATATGATCAATAACTAATGTACAAAGTAGAGTGTTTGTTTAGGCAAGTTCAAGCCATGTAATCCATGGAGGAGAAACTAGAAATATGGAGGAGTCAATCTAATCAAGGCAATCAATGTTGTATGCCATTTTCCATCTCAAGAAAACCTTATCACATAAAAAATAAACCATCCTATTGTATACTAAATCCTTTCTATAAAATAACACTTTCTCGTAAAAATAAAATAAGCCAACCTTCTAGCCCATCTAATTCACTAACTACTCTTGTTGTTAATCCTTTTCACCTAGCAATCCAACACTAAAGGATATTAGAATAGCCTTCTATAAAAACTAATTTTTTCAATTCCTTAGATTATGATCCCTCATTTGAAGAAAGTCATCCTATTCCATTTAGAAGCTAACATAATCATGCTTAAGTAACTCCTCCCATGCATAAACAAAATCTTCCTAATCTCCCTCAACCTCTTCAAGTCCTCCAATCTAATGTTAAGATTCCAAGTTGGGAAAATGTCTATCACGAACCAACTCAAGACATTGAGAAAGTTGAAATAGATGCCTATCCTCAATAAGAGAGTCCCAATCCTAAGGTCATGAGTTGGAGTGAAATAGTGGAATCATGGGGTAAGAAAGAAGAGAAGAATATTGATCAAGAGTGTGAATTGGAAAATGAAGCTAGTCCTTCTCAAATCGCTCCCACTCTTCCTCAAGAAACTTCTTGTACATCATGGAATCCCTCATATACTCCCCATATCCATGGTGATTCCTATGAGCTTCAAGAAAGACTCTTCCAAGAGAACGTAGATAAACAAATTGAGGAATTATAGGTAAAGATGAAGTTGCTTAGTGAAGAGGAGATGGAAGGTTTAGACCTAAAAGAAGATCCTATGCCTAAACACATCCCATCTACCTTTAAACAAGAGATTCCTCAAGATAATTTTGATGTTGATGAAGTGTTGGTCAAGTGGAAAGAAGAGAATCAAGTTATTTTGGCCTAAGGTTTGCCTCCTCTCTCTCGTGAGTTATCAAAATAACCTCTTGTGTGCCATTCTCAATCTAATTTTGAGAGTCCTTATGTTGAACCTCTTGGCTTGGGTGTGAAGAATGTTTTTTATTTGTGTTGAGGAGCTTATCTTGAGAAAGGTAAGTGAAGAAGAATTTTATCAATTCATGATTGATCATGGAGACTTCATGAGTGTGGAAGAGGAGGAAATCACCATAGGTACCCCTCTTGGTGAACAAAAAGACAAATCACAAACTTCTGAAGAATGGCATTTTATTTTTTATAAAGAACAAGAAATTATCATTAGTTCCTTTATCACCTTGAAAAAAACCATATATGAACATGAACAAGTTCATAATAAGTCTTTGGATGACTTTTTTGAAGTCATTGGATCATGCTATACTCCTCTCCAAGGAGTCTATGAGCTGATCAATCATGAAGAAGGCGCCATGGGAACTTAAGTAAGTATCCAAAGGAGAAAAAAAACCTTCATGTTTATTCTTTCAAGTGTTTTGTGAATATAGGAATGATATATTTGAATTCATAAATAGGGGATATCATCCTCTACAAGGAGATCAACAGATCTTGAATGATGGAGAAGGATCATATTGGCCTAAAGCTTCTAGTGAACATAACATCAATCCTTTTGAAATCATGTATATAAAGAGAATGGGAGTTGATCATGAGAAAGTGAAAGGGAAGAAATATGAAACAAGTGATAATGTACAATAGGAGTTAATTTCCTTGGTTAGATTGTTTGGAGTTGCTTGGTTCCTAATGAGCATCATGCTAATGAAGTTGACAAACTTTGTGAGAATCATGGAGGTAGTAATGATAAGAGACAAAAGGATTGTTGAGTCATCTAATCCTTCATGCTATGAAGTAATAAGAATATAAATCTTCCATTTTTATCCAAGGGAGGTATGTTTATAGTTATTTGTATATAGTAGTTATCTTTTGTTTCTCCTAAGTGCCTTGAGCACATGTGTGTCTTGTGTGTGTTTGTCTTCTTTGTTGTGTGTGTCCTTTTCCTTTGTGTGTTGAGTTCATCACTATTTATCTTGGTAAATGATAAAATATCTCATTTTTTTTAGTAATTAGATGACTCCTAAACCTAATATACTGATAAGGCTATTGGTCTAGTTAGTATAGTAGGCATACTACCCCCATGAGTCACGCAATTATTGACTAAGTTTGACTTTCTAGTCAAACTAGGGAACCTATAGGGAATAACTTGAGTTTTTGGGTCTATAGGAGGTTTTAATGGATGTTATAAGGTATTTCAAATGGTAGGTTGTTTAGAAAAGGGTAGTTTTCTTGACTAAAGAGTGAGAAAAAGACACTTGTATGGATCCTTGGGAAGTGTGACATTTGTAAAAGATGGTGGTGTGACTATTAACCTCTTTAAATGTCATATAAACATTTTTATTTCATTTTTTACAAAAAAAAATTTCATCTACAACTCATTTTTCTCCCATTTCCTCTTAGCATACAAAGAAGAGGTAATGTACAACAAGTGGTATAGACCATACAGATAGAATGTGAGGGAATGATTAAATATGTGGATAGTGATATAAGTCATATCCACATAAATAATAATAAATTCCATTTTGGTTCCTTATTAGTCATGAACCATCAATTTTAATCTAGACAACATTTTGGGAGTTTGCATTGAGGAAGGGGTCAAAGTTTGAGCTTGTCTCAGAATTTCTTATTTTGGATTGATGGATTTGTGTGTTTTAGGTGTATAAACATGATTTTAAAGATTTTTTCATGATTATTATTGATTTATAGAGTTAATTTTCTTTATTAATATCTTTCTAAGCTTGTTTCTTGGCCTAAAGACCACATTTACAGACTTTCTTGCAAATCTTCATTTCCAGTTATTCATGTCAGGTTTCCCACATTCAAAGGAGAGAATTTAAGATTGTTTAAAATGTTTTTAACATTTATTATGATTTTAAATTTGTTTGAATATCTTTAGACCTTACATATTCCTCACAAGTTCATGTTTCTTGCCTACATTGGCAACTCCACATAGTCGGCTGCAGGTTTCCAGTTTTCCAACAGAGGTGTCCATACATGAATGATGAGATTCCAATAAAAAATGGTTTAATTGAGGTATTTAATTTTATTTTAATGAATAATACCATTATCAAGCCATCAAGATGGAGATAACAACTCTAAAGGTGAGAAATTTGCATTTAGGAACTAAATCTCTAAATGATGAAAACAGAGCTCCTAGGGTTTATTTGTCTTTTCAAAAAATGAAGATAAGGTAATTTTGAGAGATATTATTATATTAATTTTATAGCCACATCTACATACTACTACCATTCCATGTTTTATATTCAAAGGATAAATGCAAGGTTGGATTTGAGACCTCCCAAAATGGAAATAAATCACTAAAATAATGCAATATAGTCTATAGGATTCCTAAGGGTGATGACACTTTCACTATATATTAGGAGTACTAAACCTTGTGAAAGTTAGGAAATAAATTAAAAAGAATCCAAGAAGGAGTCCTAAGCATCTAGACAATGGAGAAGCATGTTATTTCATTAGATGGTCCTTAGGCTTATCCCCTATTCATACACAGGGCAAGGTAGGTAGTGAAGGTAGTGTTTGAGGATTGGCATAAAAAAGTAGTGTTGAATGTTTTTAGGATGGAGGTAGGTCATATTATAGGGCCTAAAAAAAATAAATTAAATATAAACAAGCCTCACACTCTCCTAAACATTATCCATATACTTTAAAACCACCTACAACCAAGGAGAATATTCACACCTACAACCTATTTGGGAGTTGGTCTTAGTTAAGGGTAAAGTGAGGTACTTGGAGATCAATTAGATATTTTAAGTAGGAAAAATGACCAAAAAAGAGTGTAGAGAGATAAAAACAAAATTTTTAATTTACTTTTGAGAATAAAAACACATCTTAACACTTACAGGTAGGTCCTAAATGTATTAACACAGTCAAGGCATGATAGGTTGACAGTGAAGAAAAGTTTTGAGGTTCAGACCTTAAGTGGAGCCTTAAAAGTATGTATACCTGAAATTAAGGTAATATTATCATAAATTTTATCAATTAAAACATATATAACATGATCCATGTTTAATTCCAAAACCCCAAACACACCTATAGGCCTGTATGGATTGAGACATGCAGTGAGCTAAAATAGAGTATTTCTCATGCCAAAGGAGATGGGGTTGATGGAGGTTGACTTGGAAAAAGTTAAATATTATAAAAATATATCATAAATATTAATTAATACACATATAAATCCTTATTTATTAGAAAATAACCTCTAAACATAGTGAAAGGCAACCGTCTTAGTGTAAGCAGTTGGAGATCCAAGAAGGTTTGCAAGAACATAGAAGTGTTTTGAGAGTTCAATGTGTTGAATCAGGGATGAAGACACTATAAAATGAATTTATAATAATATTTAAAGCTCATAAATAATATTTTAACATGAATAATTAACCAATAATGGAGAAAATACAATCCAAACCCTACCTACCCTCACAATAATGCACCTTCAAAAGGTCTGCCTTGAAAACTTTGATAGTTGAGGGATCAAATGGAGGATTTAGGAGATAAAATTTGGTAAGAATAATAATTATGATCCATATAAAACTATAAAATCATTATTTTTCCAAGGTAAATATGGAAAACACCCATTATTTTGTCTCAGAATAGGGTCACTTTTAGTGTGCATGAAGGTGCCAATTTTGGGTAAAAAGATGAAATATTGAACTAGAAGGATAAAAAGGGTAATTATATGATTGGATAAGATGTAGGGGACATATATAAACCTATTAAAATTTAATTTATTGTCTGAAATCATAAAGGTTGTTCCAACTAAGGAGGTTTACAGTCAAGGGTGAAGGGAATCCTTAAGCCTAAAAGCCAAATTGGGGGTCATTATAATTTTTGGCATTTTACATACCTAAAAATTGGTTGGAACATGTTTTTATAGGTATTAAATATTTTTTGGATCCATAATATGTCAAATAAAACCATTGGAGTGTCAAATGGCAAGCAGGCCTATTGGCAAGGTCTAGGCCTAAGGCCAAACAAGGGTAAGTTTTCAATTTTGTATCTTAAGGAGATAATAAAATTATGGGAACACATTTTTGGGGTTCATATATAGGTTTATGAGCCATTTTTTTTCAAATAAAATCATCATAAGGTCAATTATTGGCTTAGAAGCTCCCAAACCCTCATGAAAGGCCTTAAATAGCTCAAATGGGCAACTTCAAACACTTGGAACTTCCATCATCTCTTGCATAGGACTTGGAGCTATTCAAAGAAGTTGGATAGGGTCTTCAAGAAGCCACAAGTGGAATTTTTAAGTAATTAAAATGTTACATATTTATGAACAAAAACTAAGAAGGCTTGTCACTTTAAAACCCTCCAAAACCCTATTTGAAACCTAGTTGTGAAAATCAAAGCTAGAAGTGCCACCAGATGGAGGAATTTGAACTTGAGTGATGAAGAGAAGCTATTTAAAACTTTGATAGGATCAAATACATGGATTTGTCTTGTATTAAACTATACATATAGAGGTATAAATAGGATATTTCTCATTATTTTATGTGTTGTGTAGGCTAAAGGATGAATTAAGAGATGAAACAAAGTTTGGGTAGAATATTTACTCTTAAGATAACTCCCAATATTAGTTTCATGTCATGAATCAAATTTTAATTTTTTCAATTAGGTCCTTACTTTTATCCAATCAAAACTAGCCTAATGCAGAAGCTAAGGAGAAGAGATAAATTCTTCAAGTGAAGTGATTTTAAAGTACCCTTGATGTTTCCAAATCCATGGAGGGCCTTGAAAATTTTCATTCAATCCCTCCCATGGATTTTCATGGACAATTGATGACAATTTAAAAGCCAAGTTTTGAGAGTGCATGGAAGGGCTGTTTTCAAGACAATAAATGATGATGGCTCTCTAACAGTTGTTTTTAGAAGACCAAACATGCTTCTAATGCATTTAGATGCATGTAAGAGATCCTATATTTATGTCCCAATCATTATACATATCTTATATTAGCTAAAAGATGTCCAAATAGGCCTAATCTTGAAGGCAATTATTATGTTCAAAGAGAGGAGTTTTGTGCTTTTTTGCCTAACTTTGACAAATTGGATTGACACTTGTTGCTCATAACCTTGAATTTTTCAACCCATATCCTCTTTCCATGCATGGATAAATAAAATTATGATCTTGACACATGTCCATGTGACCCTTGGACTTGTTCCTCTCTCTCTCTCTAACTCTATAAGAGAGCCATTTTGGCATTGTAGAGATCCTCCACCTAAGTATGGTGAAGCCCTAATAAATTTTACACCTTAAGATCAATAAAATGAATAAGTGTTTACCTCTATCATGACTATTCATAGTCATCTCTACTTGAATTTTGAATTTTCTTAGTGAATACTATGGATTCCTTAGCATTGTACTTCATTCTCTCACCTATTTATAGCCTCTTCTTACAGGGCATGTGAAGTGTTCAAGAGATGTTCATGGTTGAAGTGAGTAGTATTTTCATTAGAGTAATTCAAGAGATCTTTTCTATTCCTCCTAACCTTGAATATAATCTATGACCTCATAATGTAGTATTGATGTGATAAGACATAGATTTGGGAAAGATTATGTTTTAGTTGGTGCCTTGGTCTCAAGTGTGGAGTGCAAGTGGTTGGAAGTCATAAAACATTTGGTGTATCACCTCCATAGTTTAGGCTTTGTTTATATTATTCTTAACCATTTTCAAGCCCCCAAGTTAATAGTAGTAGAAGCATGAGCATAAATGGTGTATCAAGGGGAGCTAACACCTAATCTAGAGGTTCATCTCATAGGTTTGCTCACCCACAACAAGTGAGATGTCCCCATTTTCCCACTTGGATTAGAGGCCCAGAAAACCTCTTTTCATAAGGTTAATCCAAGTGACAATATTTTTTGGATGCTTGATGGGATAATTTGTCCAAGGAATTGAAGAATTCTTGGTGTGTTCTTCAACTAATCAGCATTTGGAGGCATTTCAATCAACACCAATGGTGACTCCAACTTGAATCAGCTGGTTAAGCAGCCCTAGTGCATCAATAAATCACATTTTGTATGTACAATCCAAGTTTTGAGAAGTATGGAACTTATGTTCATTCATATGGCTTTGTTCAAGCTCATGTTTTTCATGGATTCACCTAAAAAAACTCTCCTAATTGTCCTTGTCCTAATCAATCCAAGAGTGCTAGGGAGATAATGTTGGAGTTTGAGAAGAAAATTTTGGAGATAGATAGGTTGAATGAGAAAAATAGATATGAGTAAGAGATAATGTACAAATAAGAGTTTTTATTTAGGAAAGATCAAGCCATGCAATCCATGGAGGAGAAATTAGAAATATAGAGGAGTCAATCCACTCAATGAAATCAGACTTGTATGCCCTTTTCCATCTCAAGACAACCTTCTCCCATAAAAAATAAACTCTCCTCTTTTACACCAAATCCTTTCTATTAAATAACACTTGCTTACCAAAATAAAATGAGCCAACCTTGTAGCCCATCTAATGCACTAAGTACTATTGCTGTTAATCCTTTGTACCTAGCAATCCAACACCAAAGTATATTAGAATAACCTTCTATGGAAAATAAGTTTTTAAATTAATTATATTGTGAGCCCTACTTTGAAGAAAGTCATCCTATTACCTTTGGAATCCAACACATTCATCCTCAAATAAATCCTCCCATGCATAAACAAACTCTTCGTAATCTCCCTCAACCTCTTCAAGTCCTCCATTCTAATGTCAAGATTGCAAGTTGGTAAAATGTCTATCATGAATCAACTAAAGACATTAATAAAGATGAAATTTTAGACTATCCTCAATAAGATAGTTACAATCCTAAGGTCATGAGTTGGAGTGAAATAGTGGAATCATTTGGTAAGAAAGAAAAGAAGAATATTGCTCAAGAGTGTGAAGTGGAAAATGAAGCTAGTCCTTCTCAAATCCTTCCCACCCTTCCTCAAGAAACTTATTATACATCATGGCAGCCCTCATGTACTCCAAATATCCATGGTGATTCTTATGAGATTCAAGAAATACTCTTCCAAAAGAATCTAGCTAAAAAAATTGAGGAATTAGAGGCAAAGATGAAGTTGCTTAGTGAAGAGGAGATGGAAGGTTTAGACTTGAAAGAAGATCATATGCCTAAACACATCCCATATACCTTTCATCAAGAGTTTTCTCAAGTAATTTTGATGTTTATGAAGTGTTGGTCAAGTGGAAATAAGATAATCAAGTGATTTTGGCCCAAGGATTTCCTCCTCTCTCTTTTGATCTGTCAAAAGAACCTCTCACTTGTCATTCCCAATCTGATTTTGAGAGTCCTTATGTTGAACCTCTTGGCTTGGGTGATGAATAATGTTTTCATTATGTTGAGGAGATTATCTTGAGAAAGGTAAGTGAAGAATAATGTGCTAAATTCATGAATAATCAAGGAGACTTCATGAGTGTGGAAGAGGAGGAAATCACCATAGGTACCCCTATTGGTGAACAAAAAGACAATTCACAAACTTTTGACGAAGGGTATTTTATTTTTTCTAAAGAAGAAAAAATGATAATTAGATCCTTTCTAACCTTGAAAAACACCATATATGAACATGAAAAAGTTCATAATTAGTCTTTGGATGAATTTTTTTAAGTCATTAGAGTAGGCTATACTCTTTTCCAAGGAGACCATGAGTTGATCAAGCATGAAGAAGGTGGCATGGGGACTCAAGAAAGTGTGAAAAGGATAAACAAACATTCATGTTTATTATTTAAAGGGGTTTGAATCTCGGAATGATATTTTTTAAGTCATCAATAAGGGGTATCATCCTATATAAGGAGATCATCAGCTCTTAAAGGATGGAGAAGGATCATATTGGCTTAAAGTTTCTAGTGAACATAAAAGCAATCCTTTTGAAATCATGTCTATAAAGAGAATGGGAGTTGATCATGAGAAAGTAAAGGGGCAGAAATATGAAAAAAGTGATCATGTACAAGAGGATTTCATTTCTTTGGTTCAAATTATTTGGATTTGCTTAGTTCTTAATGAGAATCATACCAACGAAGTTGGCAGACTTTGTGAGAAGCACGGAGGTAGCAATGATAAGAGACAAAAGGCTTGTTGAGTCATCTAATCCTTCATTCCATGAAGTAAGAAGAATATAAATCATCCCTTTTGATCTAGGGGAAGGTATGTTTATAGTTAGTTGTATATATTAGTTGTCTTTTGTTTCTCCTAAGTGCCTTGAGCACATGTGTGTCTTGTGTGTGTTTGTCTTCTTTGTTGTGTGTGCCCTTTTCCTTTGTGTGTTGAGGTAGTCACTATTTATCTTGGTCAATCATCAAATATATCATTTTTTTAGTCCTTATATGACTCCTAAACCCAATGACTGATAAGGCTACTGGTCTAGTTAGTATAACAGAGATACTACCCCCATGAGTCACCAAATTGTTGACCGAGTTTAACTTTCTAGTCAAACTAGGGCACCTATAGGCAAAAAATTGAGTTTTTAGGAATATAGGAGGTTTAAATGGATGTTATAAGGTTTCTAAAAGGTCAATTAATGTCATTTAATGTTATGCTACCTTTGGTTATTCGTCCCCTAGGTTTATTTATAATTTTTGGTTCATTGTAAGAGAATTTAATGCTTTGTATGGGTTTCTTAGGATTTTTGCATGTTAAAAATGATTATGTAATCCCCCATGTGTCCTTATAAGTATTTAGGAAGCTTAAATAACTGAATAAATAGTAGGTTGTTCAGAAAAGGATAGTTTTCTTTACCAAAGAGTGATAAAAAGACACTTGTACAACTACTTGGGAAGTGTGCCACTTTTAAAACATGGTGGTGTGAATATTATAACCTCCATAAATGAAATATAAATTTTTGGTTTTCATTTTTCGCACAAAAAATTGCATCTAAAACTCATTTTTCTCCTATTTCCTCTTGGCATATAAACTAGAGGTAACTTCCAGCAAGTCGTATAGACCGTACAAATAAAATGGGAGGGATTGATTATAGAGGTGGACATTGATCTATGTCATATAAAAATATATAATAATAACTTCTATTTTGGTTCCTTATTCCTCATGAAACATCAATTTGAATCTAGGTAGCTTTTTGGGAGTTTACATTGAAGAGGGGGTCAAAATTTGAGCTTGTCTCAAAATGTCTTGTTTTGGGTTGATGGGTTTGTGTGTTGTAGGTGTATCCACATGATTTTAAGGAGTTTTAAATGATTATTATTGATTTATAGATTTCAATTTATTGATTAAGATATTTTTAAGCTTGTTTCTTGGCTTAAAGACCACATTTGCATACTTTCTTGCAAATCTTCATTTCTAGTTGTTGATGTCAGGCCTCCCAAGTTGGAACGAGAGAATTTAATATTGTTTTAAATGTTTGTAACATTTATTATTATTTTAAATTGGTTGAATATCTTTACACCTTGCATATTGATGACAAGTTCATGCTTCTTGCCTACATTGACAACTCCACACAATCAACTGTAGGTTTCCACTTTTACAATAGAGGTATCCATACATGAATGATGAGATTCCAATAAAAAAAGGGTTTAATTGAGGTCTTGAATGTGATTTTAATGCAATAAACCATTAAACAACTATCAAGATGGAAATAACCACTCTAAAGGTGAGAAATTTGCTTTTAGGAACTGAATCTCTAAATGATGAAAATAAAGCTATTGGGGTTTCTTTATCTTTTCACAAAATTAACATAAGGTAGTTTTGAGAGATCCTATTACATTTATTTTGTATCCATATGTACATACTACTAGTATTCCATGTTTGAGATTCAAAGGATAAAGGCAAGGTTGGATTTGAGACCTCCCAAAATGGTGCTATGTACCTAGGGATATGATATATTATTGTATATGGGTTGATGGAGATGCCAACATGTGGCACACATCCCCTTAGTTAGTTGTATGGGTACAATATATTAGGATAATAGAGTAACTTGTGGAAGTAGTACATTAGGTAATGGTCGGCCTACATTGGGATTAGGAGGTTACCCATCCATGGGTTGGATAAGATGTATATATATAGGAGATGATTATCATGGTAAGGATATCAAGTAAGCATTGAATCTTCTATTGTAAGAGGATATTGGAGGTTGTCCCCTCGAAGAGACATTGTGGAGTTATTCCTTCTTGAAGGAGTATTATATGGTGTTTCCCTACCTTAAGGGTATTTCTACATATATTGAATATTTGAATCATTACAAGTGGTATCAAATCTTTGATTTGGGCAATTTGTGGAGCAAAACCCTAGTTTTTTTTGAATCATCAATAACTTTTGATTGGTTGCAAATTGTTCCACAAATTGTTTACTGGATATAGATAATATTTCAAATAAGTCACAGTAAAAAAATTGATATTTTTTGATTCATTTTAACGGAGTTATTTCTATTTTAGGGTTTATAATAATTTTGCTATATCTTCTGAAATATAGGGAAATTTTATTAAAAATGTTTACTAGAGATGTAAGCAGATATAATAGAAGCACAGTCAAAATCTTAGATTTTTTTGAGTTGTTTAAAGTGATTTGTTGTGATTTTATGGATCAGTTTTGACATTTTAGGGTTTCATGAACCTTAATTTTTCTTGTGGATCATAGAGTTGCAAACATTTTCAGGGCAAGATGATATTGATGATAGAGAATGGTGGATCCTTTTGGAGAATCATTTTACAAAAACTTTTGGGCAAAGATGATTACTTCCTTTTTTGTCTGGTCATTCACTACATTGGTTTGATCAATTGAGCTATACAGAAAGGTTTTCTTCATGGAAAGAAATGTAATAGAGCTTATTAGATCATTGGGCTATAAAAAAAGAAGTATAAAAAGAAGAAACAATAGAAAAAGAAGAAGAAATAGAAGAATTAGTAGAAGAAGAAGAAGGAGAAGTAGAAGAAGCAATAGAAGAAGAAGAAGAAAAAGAAGAAGAAGAAGAAGAAGAAGAAGAAGAAGAATTGGATGATAGAGGTTCAAATTATTTGGCTCCAAAGAAATCTGAGTCAATTTTTCAATTTCATGGATGCATTCAAAAGAAAATGGTTATTGTATCCATAAACACTACCAGTAAGTATAACTTCATCAACATGAATGTGTCCAAGCAACTACATGTTCAAGCAAAGAACATCAAAGAGGTTCAAGTAGATGGTAAGAATATTTCAATGTTTGAAGATCTGAAGCTCATTATGGAAAAATATGTTTTGTATTTAGATTTTTATGCTTTGGATATGGATGCTATGGATATAGTTCTTGGATATCCATGGTTAGAGACTTTGGGAACAATGAATGTTAATGTTCAGAAAAAGTTCATGAAATTTTGGTATAAGAAAAAGAAGATCACTTTACAAGATATCATAGTGAAAAAGGCACCAATAACAATCCAGGTAGATCATGAGGATGAGATTAAAATAGGTTATGAAGATCATGATAAATATTTAGATGATATAGATAAAGGAACACTACAAATGAACACTTCATCTACTCAAGAGACAAAGAAGGAAAAGGTAGAAGAGGTAAAAGTAAAGGTGGATAATGTCAAAGTATTGGAAAAGGTTGAGGTATATAGACACCCACATCATCATGAGAGGAAACAATCATGGAACCTGGTGAGGAAGTGTCATAACAAAAATCATTTTGTCTATACAAGAAATAAAATTTCCAATCATTTTGGATATGCATGGAATCCAAAGAAAAAATACTATGGCACATGGAATGAATGGGGAAATCACTATGACTATGCATGGAAGAATACCTACTATGGTCATGGTTGGAATCAGAGTAGCACAGTGGAATATGGTACATGGAATAAAAAAAGGAATAATTATGCTTGGACACCAAATCAGTATAATTATGATCATGAACGAAATTAGAGGAGCATAATGTCTTTTGGACACAAGCTTGGAGAGATATCACCTTCCAAGATCACATATGGATGGTTAGATGATCGAGATTAGAGACAAGTGTGCAATGATTTGAAGAACACTCATTATTTGGTTTCTTCCTATGTTTTGGGGATGAAACATGTCAAAGAGAGAAGTAATGCTATGTACCTAGGGATATGATATATTATTGTATATGGGTTGATGGAGATGCTTACATGTGGCACACATCCCCTTAGTTAGTTATATGGGTACAATCTATTAGGATAATAGAGTAACTTATGGAAGTAGTACATTGGGTAATGGTCAGCCTACATTGGGATTAGGAGGTTACCCATCCATGGGTTAGATAAGATGTATATATATAGGAGATGATTATCATGGTAAGGATATCAAGTAAGCATTAAGTCTTCTATTGTAAGAGGATATTGGAGGTTGTCCCCTCGAAGAGACATTGTGGAGTTATTCCTTCCTAAAGGAGTATTATATGGTGTTTCCCTACCTTAAGGGTATATATACATATATTGAATATTTGAATAATTACAAATGGAAATAAATCACTAAAATATTGTAGTATAGTCTACAAGATTCCTAAGGGTGATGACAATTACACTATATATTGGGAGTCCTAAACCTTTTAAAAGTTGGGGAGGAAATTACAAACATTTGAATAAGGAGTCCTAAGCATCTAGAAAATGGAGAAGAATGTTATTTCATGAGATGGTCCTTAGGCCTATCCCCTATCTGTACAGAGGGCATGGTAGGCAGTGAAGGTAGTGTTTGAGGATTGGCATAAGAAAGTAGTGTTGAATGTTTATAGGATGGAGATATGTCCTAGTTTGGGTCATCCCAAAACTAAATTCAATCTAATCAAGACAAACACACTCCTTAACATTTTGCATATGCTTAAAAACCACATAGAACCAAGGAAAATATGCACACCTACAACCTATTTGTCAGTTGGTCTTAGTTAAGGGTAAAGTGAGGTCCTTGGAGATAAATTGGAACATGTAAGAAGGAAAAATGACCAAAATAGAGTGCAGATATATCCAAACAAAATTTTTAATGGAATTTTGAGAAAAAAAACTCATCTTAACACTTACAGGTAGGCCCTAAATCCATGACATAGTCAAGGTATGATAGGTTAACAGTGAAGAAAAGTTTTGAGGTTTAGACCTTGGGTGAAGCCTTTAAAGTATGTGTACCTAAAATTAAGGGTAAATTAACATAAAGGTAACCAAGGAAAACCTATATAAAATTATCCATGGTTACAGACTTTGTGGAGTTATTCCTCAAACACACTCCTTAACATTTTCCATATGCTTCAAAACCACCTAGAACCAAGGAAAATATGCACACCTACAACCTATTTGTCAGTTGGTCTCAGTTGAGGGTAAAGTGAGGTCCTTGGAGATAAATTGGAACATGTAAGAAGGAAAAATGACCAAAATGGAGTGAATATATATCCAAAAAATTTTTTTAATGTAATTTTGAGAAAAAAAACTCATCTTAACACTTACAGGCAGGCCCTAAATGCATGACATAGTCAAGGTATGATAGGTTAACAGTGAAGAAAAGTTTTGAGGTTTAGACCTTGTAAAGTATATATACCTAAAATTAAGGAAAAATTAACATAAAGGTAACAAAGGAAAATCTATATAAAATTATCCATTCTTAATTTTAAAACCCCAAACACACCTACAGGCCTATATGGACTGAGATAGGCAGTGAGCTAAAATAGAGTCTTTCTCATGCTAAATGAGATGGGGTTGATGGAGTATGAATTGGAAAAAGTTAAATATGGTAAAAATAGATCATATATATTCATTAAGACACTTATCATGCCTTATTTAGTAGTCAATAACCTATAAACATAGTGAAAGACAACTATCTCAATCTAAACAGTTGGAGATTCAAGAAGGTTTGCAAGAACATATAAGTGTTTTGAGAGTTCAATGTGTTGAATCAGGGATGAAGACAATATAAAATAAATGTATAACCATATATAAACATAATAAAACATATTTTTACATGAATAATGTCCAAATAATGGATCAAGTACAATCCAAACCCTGCCTACCCTCACAGTCATGCACCTTCAAAAGGTTTGCCTTGAAAATTTGGAGAGCTGAGAGATAAAATAGAGGATTTTGGAGCTAAAATTTGGTAGGAATAATCATTGTGACCCATATAAAAATATAAAATTATTATTTTTTCAATGTAATTATGGAAAAAACCCACTATTTTGTCTCAGAATAGGGTCACTTTTAGTGTGCATGAAGGTGACAGTTTTGGGGAAAAAGATGAAATATTGAAAAAAGAGGATAAAAAGGGTAATTTTTTTATTGGATAAGATTTATGTGACCTAAATAAACCTATAAAAATTTAATTTAGGGTCTGGAATCATACAGGTTATTCCAACCAAGGAGGATTGCAGTTAGGGGTGAAAGGAATCCTTAAGCCTAACAACCAAATTGGGGGTCATTCTCATTTTTGGAATTTTACATACCTAAAATTGGTTGTAAAATGTTTTTATAGGTATAAAATATGTTTTTTATCCATCATGGGTCAAATAAAATCAAAGGAGTGTCAAATTGAGTCTCAAATGGCAAGCAGGCCTATTGGCAAGGTCTAGGCCTTAGGCCAAACAAGGGTAAGTTTTCATTTTTGGATCTTGAGGAGATAATAAAATGATGGAAACACATTTTATATGTAAAAATATTGGTTTAAAATCCATTTGTTTCAAATAAATGCATCATAAGGTCAATGCTTGGCTTAGAAGGTCCCAAACCCTCAGGAAAGGCCTAAAATGGCTCAAATGGGCAACTTCAAATGCTTGGAACTTCCATCATCTCTTGCATGGTACATGGATCTGTTCAAGGAAGTTGGAGAGGGTCCTAAAGAATCCAAAAGTTTAATTTTTAATTAAATATAGTTCCATATTTATGAACAAACACTAAAAAGGCTTGTCACTCTAAAACCTCTAAAATCCTGTTTGAGACCTAGTTGTGAAAATCAAGCTAGAAGTGCCACCAAATGGAGGAATTTGAACCTAAGTGATGAAGATAAGTTGTTTAATAATCCAAGAGGATCATATAAACTGATTTGGTTTGTATGGAACTATAAGGACAAATGAATAAACCATATTTTTATTACTATTTTGTGTGTTGTGCAGGCTAAATGATGAATTAAGAGATGAAACAAAGTTTGGGTAGAATATTTACTCTTAAGATAAATTAAAATATAATTTAGTGTCATGAATAAACTGATAAGTTTTTCAATCAGGTACTTAATTTTAGCCATTCAAAACTGGCCTAATGCACAAGCTAAGGAGAAGAGAGAAATTCTTCAAGTGAAGTGATTTTAAAGTACCCCTGATGATTCCAAGGCCATGGAGGGCCTTTAAAATTGTAATTAACTTCCTCCCATATATTTTCATGGAAAACTAATGACAATTTGGAAGCCAAGTGTGAAGGGTATATGGAAGCATAGTTTTTAGGACAACAAATGATGATGGCTCTCTACCAATTATTTTTAAAAGACCAGACATGCATCCAATTAATATAGAAGCATTTATGAGATATTATATGTAAATAATAATAATCGGACCTATCCTTGTTTAGTTATAAGATGTCAAAATAGGCTTAATCATGAAGGCAATTTTTTTATATAAAGAGAGGAGTTTTATGCCATTTACCTAACTTTGATGACTTGGATTGACACTTGATACTCCTTAACTTGAATGTTTCAACCCATATCCTCTTTCCATGCATGAATAACTGAAATTATTAGCTTGACACAAGTCCAAGTGACCCTTGGACTTATTTCTCTCTCTCTCTCTCTCTCTCTCTCTCTCTCTCTCTCTCTCTCTCTCTCTCTCTCTCTCTCTCTCTCTCTCTCTCTCTCTCTCTAATTCTATAAGAGTTAGCCATTTTAGTATTGTAGGAATGCTCCACATAAGTATGGAGAATCCCTACTCAATTGTACACCTTAATATCAATAAAATGACTAAGTTTTTACATATATCATGACTATTAATATTTTTCTCTACTTGAATGTTGAGTTTGATTAGTGAATACTATGGATTCCTTAGCATTATACTTCATTCTCTCACCTATTTACAGCCTCTTCTTGCAAGGCATTTGAAGTTTTCAAGAGATGTTCATGGTTGAAGTGAGTATTATTTTCATTAGATTCATCCAAGACCTATTATCTAGTCCTCCTAACCTTGCATATCATCTAGGACCACATAATGTAGTATTGATGTGAGAGGACATAGATTTGGGAAATAATATGTTTTAGTTGGTTCCTTGGTCTCAAGTGTGGAGTGCAAGTGGTTAGAAGTCATAAAACATATGGTGTATCACCTCCATATTTTAGGTTTTATTTATGTTATTCTCAAACCTTTTTAACCCCCCAAGTTGATATTAGTAGAATCATGAGCTTAAATAGTGCATCAAGGGGAGCTAGCCCCTAATCTAGACATTCATCTCACAAGTTTACTCACCCATAGCAGGTGAGATGCCCCCATTTTTCCACTTGGATTAGAGGCATATAAAACCTATTCTCATAGGGTTCATCCAAGTGATAACACTACCTTTATAGATGTGCTTGGAATGGATTTGGTCTCAGCCTTTATGAATAGGGACCTCGTGATTTACCTATAATAGAAACTCAAAAACCTTGTGATTTATTTGGCTTTGTGTTCATACCACAAGAAGAACCCACCTCACCAAAACCCATCACCACCACCATCAAATAACATGTCCGATATTCACCAACTCTATCTCCCTCAAAATTTTAAGACTTTGATATCATCCCATCTAACCTTTTTTTTTGGATCAAAACCATTAGTTTGGCCCCCCTAACCTATCAAAATGGTGGGCAAACTAAAACCTTTCTCTCATTCATCTTGAAATAATCAAGCACAATTCCTCTATCATCAATATGATCCAACATCAAGATGATGATTTGATTCTCACCTACCTTGGTACAAGGGATTCTTCTATCCATAAGTACCTTCCTAGTGAAAACTAAACCATGCTGAATGAATCCACCATTGATGTCAACTTGGGTACTTGGGATAACCCTAATATCATAAGAATAGGCCAATCCTTAAATTACATGAAGAAAAAGTATTACCCTTCTTTCCTTCATGACTGTAGCATAACCTTCACTTGGTCCTATCAGGATATGCTCAAAATTGACCCTTCTATTGCCCTCCACAACATTGTCACCCATCTTGAGGTAAAGCCAATGTAGAAAAAGCTTCATAGGATGCACCCTTGCATCGTCCTTCTATTCAAAGAAGAACTTCAGTTTCTTTTATCCATTGTCTTCATTCAGCCCATTGAATATCCATAATGGGTTTCAAACATCATTATTATGATCAAACCCACAAGGGGAATTTACCTATGCATTGAATTTTGTGATATTAACCTTGCTTGCCCAAAGGATAACTTCCCTTTACACAACATCAACCAACATGTTGATCTTATAATTGGCCATGACATGTTATCCCTCATGGATAGTTTTTTAGGATATAATCAAATCTTGATTGCCCCTAAAGATCAATATAAAAATTCCTTTACCACCCTATGAGGGACCTTCTATTATAAGGTCATGCCTTTTGGTCTAAATAACACTGAAGCAACCTATTAATATGCCATGACCTATATTTTTCTTGATCTCATCCATAAAATTTTAGAGGGCTATGTGGACGATCTCCTTTTAAAATCCAATCACTGTAAAGATCACCTAGCCATTTTTACAATAATCTTTGATGACTTATGCATTATCATGTCAAGCTTAATCCCAAGAAATGCTTTTTTGGAGTCTTATTTGGTAAAATTATGGGCTTTATCATTTATCTTCAAGGAATCAAAATAGACCCTACCAAATTTAAGTAATATTAGAAATGCCTCCTACTAATCTTAAGCAACTTCATAGCCTACAGGGGAAGCTCCAATCCATTCGTCACTTCATCTCCCAATTATTAGATAGATGTCAACCCTTTCACCATCTCCTCAAGAAAGACACCTATTTTAAGTGGAACAAGGACTATCAACATGCCTTTGATCAATCAAAGAATACCTTCTCTTTCCACCTGTCATCACCCCTCTGAGGGAAGACAAGCCCTTCTACCTTTATATATCTACCATGGACCATTCCTTAGGGGCAATGCTGACTCATCATGATGAACAAAACAAAGAGAAATCTATTTACTATATTAGCCACACACTTATAGTGTATGAGACTCTTTATACCCATCTTAAAAACTTTGCCTCACCTTAGTCTTTTTGACTTCAAAAATTCATCATTACCTTCCTAAACACAAAACCTATGTCATAACTAACAATGACCCACTTAAGTACATGCACTCTAAACCATACCAAAACTATCATATGGCTAATTGGCTCATTCTCCTATTTGGATTTGATCTTGAGTACCTTTAACAAAAGTTAGTTAAAGGATAAGTGATTGCTGACCAATTGGCTGAAGCTCCTCTTTCAGATAACCAAACACTTCCTCTTGCTTTTTCAAATGAGTCCATTATAACTCTTTCTCAAGAGGAACCCACCTACCAAATGACCATTATATTGATGGCTCTAAATGCCAACACGGTGGGGGTGTTGGATTTATTATCATTCCCATTAATAGTGAACCCTTATCCTTTACATTAAACTTAACTTTGAATGCACGAATAATATGGCCAAATATGAATCCTTGGTCATATGTCTCCAAACTAATCTAGCTTTGGGAGTCAAAATAATTAGTATCTTATGTGACTCTCAACTCCTGATCAACCAGGTTAATAGATCTTATCAATTTAAAAATGATGTCTTATATAAATACAAACAACTCATAGATGTAATCTTACCAGCATTTGATCATTAGCTTATCTAGTCAGTTCCATGCTCTACAAACAACTTTGCATATAAAATGGCTTCCCTTGCTTCCCAGATCCCATCTCAACTTATAAAATCTAAAATATTGTCACCATCCATAATTTTATCACACCCTCATATATTAGTTATGACCTTACTACCATTTGTAATGTGGAAGCATCACCTTCTGATATTTGGTACAACCAAAATTTTGACTACCTTAACATTAACATCATTCCTCCCAAGCTTTTGAATAATTCCCAAAGATATGTTGTTTAGAGTACCTCTTGTTACACCATACTAGGGGGAATATTTTAAAAATGTGGTTTTGATGGTCTCCTTATCCATTACATTCATAGCCATGAAGCTTCCCATGCTATCAAATAAACACATGATGAAATTTATGGGGGGCATTTTAGTGGCATAGCCATCGCTAAATGTATCCTTCACCTTAGCTATTATTGGTCCACCCTCAATCAAGATTATTGTGATTATGTAAATAAGTGTGTCAATTGTCAACAACATGATAATTTACATCACACACCTACCCATGGATTTTGAGTATCCAAGGACTATTAGCCCTTCTCACAATGGGGACTCAATCTTATTAGGGAAATCAATCCTCATTCTTCATAACATCACCACTCTATCATTATCGATACAAAATATTTCACCAAGTGGGTGGAATACATCCCTCTTATCTTCACCAAAGCTAAAAAGATTATCAATTTCATCAATCACCATATCATCTACCATTTCAGTGTTCCACATAAGATCATTATTGATAATGGTAAATCCTTTAAAAATGATAAAGTCCAAGATATTTGTGATGTTTTTGGCATCAAATTAAGCTTTTCCTCACCTTATCATCCACAAGCAAATGGATAGGTGGAAGCTTCTAAAAAAATCCTCAACAAAATATTGACCAAAGTAGTAAGTGCTTTAGGATAGGATTAACATTTGCACATTCCCTTTTATTTATGGGCCTATCACACTAGCATTTGAATATTTATGGGTACTACCCCTTTCTCTCTCACTTTTAGAGTAGAGGTAGTCTTGCCTCTCGAAGACTAGATTCCTTCTCTTTGCATATCTTTACATGACATCATTTTTGAGAGCAATTATAATTAAGAATGCCTCATGCATCTATAACTCCTTAAAAAAAATCACCTCATAACACTTAATCATATTCATTTCTATCAAGAACGAATCAAGCATGCTTAAAATAAACATCTGAGAGAGGGATAATTTAATATCAGAGACCTTGTCCTTAAGGAAAATCAACATGTAACTAATATGGAGAGAAGAAAAAAGGTATGTTTTCTTTTAATTAGAGTAGAACCTACATTATAACCCATAAGTATGGATTAGGGGCTTATCATTTGTCTTCTCTTGAAGACAAACCAGAACTTGAGCCTTTGAACACTTCACATCTATATTCTTTCTATTATTAAAATAGGGATCAAACTCACCTTTATTTGTAACTTAATCTCATCCCTTAGTTTATGAGACTTTTATTTCCTTTCACCTACCTATCCCTATTTATTTTGGGGACAACAAATTACAACATACGACCATGTGATTATCCATCATAGTTATAAATTAATCCTAAGCATGGATACTATGGTTCTACCTTGTGCATGGTTCTCATGGATACTTTTCATCTCTAATCAAATGGAATACCATGATCAATTATTTTTGAAACCACTCTCCCTTATCCATCATTAATCTTTTGTACTAAAAAGTCTTTCCCTCATAAAGGTAGATATATAAGCCTAAATAAACTTGTCCATGTCTAAAAATAGCACTCAAAATCAAATTGGGATACCGAAATTTCACTTAAGTCCACTACAGACTTCTCCCTTAAAGGATAGCTACCCTAAAACTAAATTACTTAAAAATAGACTGCTCCCTTGAAAGACTTATATAAAAAAATAATACAAAAAATATAACTTTAGACCACTCCCTTGAAGGATGGCTACATTAAGTTTGTCACAATAATAATTTGAAACTTCCTGCATTGATCAAATTCATCAACATATCAACACAAAAAAGCACCAAATAATCCTATGTTTGTACTAAAAGCAAGCAAACCATAATCAACTTTTACATATGGCATTATTAGACTTCCCGCATTGATTAGTCTACATATTATATTAAGGAATGAACTTGTCTATTAGGGTTGTTCAGTCACCTAGAGAAGGGGCAAGCTAAACCACATCAAGTTCCCATATTACCCATTTCCCATTCAACCATATACCTATTACCTACTTTCCATTTTTTAACTCTCTAAAATAAAGGGATTATGAGCTTACTTGACACAAAGTGACCCCCCTACCTTCTTTCTCGATCAAATCATGCTCATATAAAGCGTTGGAAAGGCTCATTTTCATTAAGCCAATCTGACCTTGATTTTATTGGGCATTTTTCAATGATATCATCATTCCTTTGTTCCCTCATCATTATTAGTTCATGAAGACATGTGTCTCAATATTGTTTTAACTTTTCCCACATTTAGTTTGTTACATATACCTACTTTATGTGTTTTCATTATATTCCCATGTCACATACCATATCTAGACATTCATAATGTCATCCATATACATTTAAAACTATGAGACCAAACATTAATCATATCATAAACCATATCATCAAAAACCAGAATCCAAACTATCCTATCCATGATCATGACCATGAATAAAAACATCATCCAAAATATAATCACAAAACATTAACAGTTTATTAAATTAAAAATGACAAGCACATTTTAATTTCCTCATCTTATCATCACATAAATCATCCATAATCTTCAACATCATATCTATTTAATACACAAAACAAACCATATTCTCCATTAACATGTCATCATATGCCTAAACCTACACATCCACATATCACCTTATAAAGCATGGGGCATGAGCATCCTACCATTTCCTCATATCAAAACATACACCATGCACATTTATAAACATTAAAACTCATGAGCCATAAATAAACCACATTCATAACCATATTCAAACATCATATCAACAAATAACATATACCATGTCATCTGCCATTTACCATAAACATTATCCATGAGTCACATCATATCTACTAAATAAAAACCATGTCATATCTATAAAATATGCTATAATTTTCATTAAAATGATCATATATACATCATCTATGCCATCATCAATCACATATCCACAATAATATCATACATAACATCTTGATATGATAGTAATCAAAACCATCGATGATCATACACACACACACACACACACACACACACACACACACACACACACACACACACACACACACACACACACACACACACACACACACACACACATACACACACACACACACACACACACACACACACACACACACACACACACACACACACACACATCATATCCATCCAATACACACATAATAAATATATATGAATAACATTACCCATAGCCTAATCACACTGTCTATCACATATATATAATAATGTCATAAATAAAATCATTACTCATCCATAATCATGTACATCAAATTCAAAATAAACATTCACATCCATAAACATCATTGCATGCCTAGGTCAACAAGCCAACATCTCATACGTGTCAAAGTATTCAACATCTTATTCATAATCCATATCATCATAACTACATCCTTACCATAATCAACATATATATCATCATGAACATAATCAACATATATATATATATATATATATATATATATATATATATATATATATATATATATATATATATATATATATATATATATATAAAATCGTGAACATCATACAACATAATCATCATATACGTCATCATCCAAGTCATACATGTCAGTGAAGTATACATCATCATATAATAAATACATGGAATAATGTATCAATATCTCTCATATACATCTCACATCATCAACATGTAGGACAAAATCAAAATCAAGAACATATGCATCATATAATCTCCTATATCTGACCCCTAGTACAATACTACCATTGGCCCCATCTTCACCTGCAACTACACTACCATCTGGTGGTGGCCCCTATGATATTCTTGCTTGCCTCACTATCAAGGTCCACTTTCCTATAATAACTATCAAAGGACCCCCTACCAAGATGGACCTATACTCTCCATATCTCATCTCCAATGGAAACTATGCTAGCACTATCGTTTCAGAATATCTTAGCTCCTCAATGGTGGTTAAGTACCATGCCTTCAAAACCATATCAGGTGGTCCTCCTACTACTATTATGGTTACTTTTACCCACTATATTAGTGAATCTCTCTCTTGAGTCACTAACCCAAAAGAGATCATTTCTTGATCTCGCTCTCCAATCAAGGTGGCAATCTGACCCTGTAAAACAACCACCTATCCCTATAAGTCAGTAATCTGGGCCTGTGCCACTACTAGTGTTATTTTTACCTATCCATCCTTTGTTGATGCCCTAATAAAATCCACATCCATAGGCTATTAACCACCATCACCCTATCCAGAGTCATCTACTATATATATGGCCTAGTATGAAGCCGCATATCCATTTGCAATACTCATATAATCAATGGTGTCTCTAATAGGTAGCTCTTTGTAGTCCAAAATGACATCATGTGGCTATGGCTTTGGGAATTGAAACTTAGTGTCTTCCCTCTTATATTTAGGAACATCTAGTGGGATCCCCTAAATAAGTCCAAATTATCTCTACACTTACTCAAATGGGATAAGATCTATCTTTCCATCACATCTCTTGTAAATCTAGTGGTACTCTATAGGGATAATGTGTGATAGCTATACTTGGGCCACCCAAGCCAATGTACATATAGCCTCCATACTATATTAAATTTTACCAACCCCTCCAAAGCTTCCTTGAACCACTCAATGTCTCAACAACCACCACCACTAGTACCTATCCATGTATAGTTGCCTCTCCATCTAGTGAAACAAATTGGAAATGGCTCCTAGTTAAATCCATCCCAGGGTGCCCCACGAGATTTAGTATTTGAATGTGCTCATATGCCAAATAATGAAGAATAAACCTAACACTAATCCCAAATCACCACATGCTCTAAAGGCCCAAATCTCTCTGTTAATCTTCCCTAATAGCACTAGGGCCCATCCAAACCTAGTCCTCCCTAGAAGCATCTCCACTAACACCCCTGGTAATAAGTATGGGAAGTGGCTGCTACTCAAATCAATCATCTTGAAGCAGGACATGACCATCATGCCCTATGGTACAAGGGTCTATAATTGAATTGACCTAAATGAAACTGAGCATGAACTTGATCTACCCCATATATAAAATCTATATGATAGTCAATATCCTCCCTCTCTATATGTTAGATTGGCTCCCCCTGAATCGGTAACCATGTAATGCATTGAATATCCTTTAAAAAAATTTTCATCTCCATTATTAGTATTAAAAATATGTTTTTAGTTGGGTCCCATCTCTTGATGAGTGCCACAATCATACCTGCATCTTACCGTAGGTGCCAGTGGTGAATCATCATGCCTAGTCTTACTATCTCCATATGTCTCAATTATTATATGGTCATCATATCTTGAACCTCAACAAAAATATGAGGGACTTGGTCCTTCATCTAAATCCACTTATGTGCCTGCATAACAATCATGTTAACAATGGCTACTTAATTTTTAACATCTACCTAAATACCACCCTATACTTACCTTTTTTGACCTCTTTCAACCTAATACAGTTGACAACGAAAACCCTTACATCTACCTTACTTACATCTATCTAAACCTCTCCAACATGCCTATACCTCTATTAGACATCAACCCTAATATATCATTTTAGCCACCTAATCACTTTTATTAGCTAATCTCTACCCATTGACCCATTATCTAATCTAAATATTTCAACATACACCTCACTCTACTATTTCCATCTCTTCAATCATTTACACACTTCAACACTTTTTACGACCTTTTAACTACCAATATACCAAGTAATCATTCATATGCACTTTACCCAATTTCACATACCATCATTTTTAACCCTTTCAAATATTTCCTATTCAAACATTATTAACACTTTATATATTTTACAAAAAAAATCACACATCTACACATGTACTATCATTAAACAACTTTTAACAATATATTTTTTTCATGCATTTCATAAGTTTTCAAAATAAATTTAAATATTTTACCATTTTATTATTTTAGAAACCACTTTCAAACCATAAACATTTCAACCAAACCACTTTACAACATCTTACAAACATTTTAAGCTTTTAAATTTTTCAAAACTTCAAATACTCCCCCCTCTTTTATCACAACTTTCCTCCTATACTTCGACCATTGAGAGTTCCTTGAACCATTGACAATCCCTTGTGGACCTTTTTTCCTCTTGGGATCGATAGTTGATGGTTGAGTTAAACCACCGATGGTCACTATGTGTGACTGCTAGTGATGAAATTCAAACCCTAGACCTCCTAAAACCTTTATAAAATCACCTAAAACCCCCCAATTTCTCTACCTAAACCTATTCCCACCTTAATTTATACCCAACACACCCTTCCTCTATATAATTCATCTACACATTATCCTAATTACACAAAACCTAAAAAATAGAGATTCATCTATTCCAAACCCATTTTATAACCCTACCTAAATCATTCACCACTAACAATAACACACCTTAAAAAACAACCAATTACACTATACTATCAATTTCAAGATAATTCCTACCTCATTCTGTGATCATTGGCATGATTGGAGCCCTTATACCACTGCCTGATTACATCCTCATCCACCCTCTAGTGAATCACTACTCAAGTCAACCTCACACACACAATCCACCAATCAATCAAATCTACCTCAACAATCTTACCCACGAAAGGAAGGATGCAAAAATCACCTAGAGCACAACAGACCAAAATTCAAATGGTTAAACTAAAGTTATGTTTTACTTTTGACCTTCGAGGTTTTAGGGTTTCTTCCTGACTGTCAATGGTTAGGATGACCATCGACGATCAACCCAGGGGAAAACCCTAACTATCAATGGTTAGGATGCTTGACTTTATTTTCAAAAATTTCCATGTACCCCACCTAAGTGCATACCTTTTGGGGAGATCACCTACTCTCAACCAAACCAATATTGGACCAATCAGAAATTACCCTTATTTTACCACTGACCTATTTAACCACATCCACCTTGACATTGGATGTTTTGAAACAAAATTTCAAATGTTTTATGATGAATTTTCCTTGATCATTTTGACTATACTGACCAACTTTGCCAAGTGTAAATTTTGCACTTTATACCACCTCATGTGTGAGCATACCATTTGTCTTATTTCATAGGAGCACTTCTTACCCTAGATACCTACATACAATGCTAACCCTATCTAGATGACTTGATAGGCATGACCCAATTAACTATGACCAACATTGTGGACCGATTACCCTATCATACATCTCCCTAGACCCTGACCTTATTTATATCAACATTGGCAACTTTAGTCTTTATATGATCTTGATTATTGCACTTAGTCATATTTTGTGTGCACGTTTATTTTATTAATCATGATATATTATTTACAAATTAGTAACTAATTAAATAAGTAAAAATAAATTAAACAAAATAAAATTAGTGAAATCAAATAATTTCATTAGGCATTGGCGTAGGTGTTAAACAAGAGAAATTAAATTAAGGGGGAAGGTGTAGGTGAACTTGGATATGGTTTTACACTCCATTGATCTATAAATTATTAGTACTCCTCTTTCAAAGGGGAGGAATGACCTATACATCAATAAGACTAAAATAAAATTGAATTAGTATGGTTGGTAAGTGGGTTGCCTAGCAAATACTAGCTCTTAAAAGTATGAAACTTCCTCAGATGGCCATCAACCCACTTTTCAAAGAAAATTAAGTCCAAAATATGATGATAAGAAATTATTAATTAAATAATTGAGAAATTAATTTAAGCAAATGATAAAATACTTTAATATTTCTTAATTACGTTTAAAATAAGTTAATTTACATGAAAGAAATACTAAGGTGATAATGGTTAGGTTTGGTTGATGTATTTTTGTTTTGTATTTTGATAGAGTTATTTGATGGGTTTAGATGGTTGTTTTTAACTTGATCATTTTAGGAATAATGTTTACATAGAGACTACTATTGGTCTTTGTAGATTGACATTGGTTATGCAGAATCAATGTCGATCATTATGTAATAAAATAGTTTTTGACTTTGCTGGAATGGTTGGGTTTTGGAGAGTTTTGAAGATTTGTTGGGATGATTAAATATTGGGATAGGCTCATGATGGTTGGAATGAAGCTCAAAAATATCTAGACATAGGTTTTAGGCTCAAAAAGATTATATAAGGTTGATGGGTGTTTTATGGCAAAGGAGTTTTGAAGTGCATAGCTCTAACATAGGTAATTGGGGCTATGGGGAAGGTATAAAAACACTAAATGAATAAATGCTAAGATATGAAATTTTGAAATTGATTAAATAATAATAGATACTTATTTGATGTAATAGTGTTGTCTTGGAAGTGAATGATAGTTTAAGAGAACTTGGATAGAGGTAGAAGAATTTAGGTAGTTTAATGGTACTACAACCTTTAGTTTGTTAATGGTGTAGCTCCTCTATGCCTCTAAAAAATATTTGGTTCTCTCGTTTAGTTGTCTAGTTCAAACATAAGATCTAAAAATTGATAACTCACACTCAAACTCAACTCATTCAACCTATGGAATAAAATTCCTAGATAAACCTAAGTAATCAAAGCCATTCTTGATTAATTGTTGTCAGTTAAGGGATGATCAACATCGATTATGGTATAATAGGCTTAACTTACTAAAAATAATGCTTTGCACTTACTTTTAAAATTTAAGACCATTTGAAATGGTCCAAGTTGGTTTAAAAGAGTGTAATCACATAGGTAGAAATAGTCTAAGAAGGTTAGGGAGTAAATTTTAGGGCAATAAATGGTCTTAGGTGGGTAGGACTTAGGTGAATTAGTCCTAGGGCAAGGTGGCAATGATTTAGCATGGGACTTGGTCTTAGGGTGAGGTGGAAATAGGGATTTATTATCTTAATTAAATAAATAATTAAATAAATGTGGGTAAGAGGTAAATGGGTCTCCCTCTCAAAAACTAATGGTTTGTGGAAGGTTAGATGCCCCAAATATGGGTGCTGCTCCCTCTCAAACCAATAATCGATGAGGTGAATTATAGTCAGGTTCAAGTTTGACAAGTGGATAAGTTGGTGATAAGGTTGGTTGGTTGTTTGAGAATTTAAGCATGAACAAATGAAAATAATATGACTAATTGTGATATCATAGATCATGCATAGACTAGGATTGTGAAGTGGTTTATAAATAGGGTTGCACTAGAAGGACAAGTGATAGGATAACTAGGCCACAACATTAGGCTTAGCTGATATGGGGTACACCTATAAAGTCACGTGTCTTTTTTGAGGTGTATGTGTTCTCAGG
Source organism: Torreya grandis (assembly GCA_037957365.1). Lineage (NCBI taxonomy): Eukaryota > Viridiplantae > Streptophyta > Pinopsida > Cupressales > Taxaceae > Torreya > Torreya grandis. Next base: position 248,986 of record JARHVA010001024.1, on the reverse strand, counting down.
GATCCAAAATTAAGATGTGATCCTAATAAGTCAAAATGGTCATAGGTGTTAGGACCACAAAGGGTCATGATCTAATTTACCTAAAGGGTTGTGCTTAAAATTTGCACAAAATTTTCAAGTTCACAAGTATGGTAAGGTAGTTATGTAGTCAAAATGACCAAGGTAAGGTTATCACAAAATGTGTGTGTAGATACTCAAAAAATGCACAGTTTTAGATGTTGAAACACCTAAAACCCCTAAACCTGATGCTACTTAACCACCTAGTTTACTTAGCCTATTTATTAATTTACTAACTTAAAATTTTAAATCACTCCTTTTTAACCCATTTTCCTCTAAACCTTGACCACTGATGGTTAGCCTAACCATTGATGGTTAGCCTGACCATCAATGGTTAGGTCTCCAAGACTAATTTAAAACTTTAAAGTATTACCAACTATACGAGATAAGCATGGCATATTTTATAACTTCTACTATGTGATGCAAACCATCTTTAAAGCATTATAATTAACAACTTTCTCTTCTATGTAGAGAGTAACTTTCTCTTGCACATTTAGTAACTTCATCCTATAAAAAGAGATAAATTGGAGAAAAAAGATTCATAACTCCAGTAATTCATGTCCAAGATATCTTGCATCCAAGTATCCAACATCCCTTCAATAAGAAAGCAACATCAATAGAGACCCAAATCTCTGTCAGTATCACTTTCAAAGGCTAAAGTATTGTCACTCTAGCCAAATTGCTCCAACCTTCCACCACCAAGTTACAGTTATCTCTTGCCTATTTTCATTGATTTATATCCTATTTCTAACCTCCCTACCATATCAGACCCATCATTATCTTATTTTTCATTCTAGTGATCCATAACAGACCTTTATTTGCCCAATTACCCAATCTACAATCCTTTTTTTGATCATTCCTAGAATCACATAGGTAACTATCAATAGTTATCCCAACTGTTGATGGTCACCTTAATCATCGATGGTCACCTAATCACTTTTGGTTAGCCCAACCATCAATGGTCACTGTGGTAAAAAATAATAGCAAGTTATTTTCACTTGCTTGACCCCAAATAGACCATATTTTTTGTGTTCTTACCTATTCCCAAAGACTTTTATAATTTTTTGAGCCTTACCCCAACTATCTTAGCATGAGTATTGAAACACTTTTGCTATATTTAGTGTTTTTGTTTTACAAGCAATTTAATTTTATCTCATCTTACATACATTTACTTTCCATTTATTGAATGCAAGTATTCTTTATTTACATTTATATCAACTTAATTATTATAAATAGTGGATTGAAAACCTCCTAGTAAGCTCGCACTTCTTAGATTTAGCTCATGCTAGGCAGTCCACTCAACCATACATCTAAAAACCCCTTTTCTAGTGTCTTTCTTATCTGTAGGTTATTCATTCCAAACCAAAGAGGAGTTCCCATCATCATTTAGATCATGTGCACACTTTTACTAGGTATTCTTCTACACACCCTATTAATAGTTTCATTACTTGCTTTCAAATTAAGAAATGAGTGGAAATTAATCTGAAATAGTGTGAACAGTTGGCCAAAATGACCAAGTTTGAGGTGATTTAGTTGGTGGGTTGGTGGAGAATAAAGTGTTCTCCTATGTGTTTATGGTTGTTTTAATGTGGTTGTGTTGAAAAATAGAATGTTTTCATAATAAAAACACCTAAGCGATTTACAATGTGATTTTCTATATGTAATGACTTAGATGATTTTGAGAGATGTAACTTTGACATATAGAATGCTTTGGTGGAAATTATATGTGTAAAAGGTAAAGGTGAATGAGGATACAATGACTCAAATGTAAGACACATGCCTTAATGATTATTTTAATAAGTAGTCATGCAATTAGAACGAGGTTAAATGATCTCATTAGAAATGACCATAAATTCAATAGGTAGGCTTATGTGCATAAGCTCCTTGCCTACTTGTCATTAGTGTTAGTTTATTTATTAAATAAGTGAATTTATCATTTTGTTGCAAGTAAGCTTGATATCCATTGATTGAGAGGGTAAAAAGGGTGATACATTGTAGATAGGTGGATGGAGGATAGTATAATCTTATTGTGGGGATGACTTTTCCCTTCTGTAGGGGACCTAAGAACCATTATACACAAGTCCATGTCTCATATTGGTGTAGACTAATCAATGCAAGAAGTCTACTAATGTTTTACGAAAGCTGATCAATAAGAGAAGCTTTTTTTGGGATATATTTTTGTTTTTGATTTTTGAATTAGGGTATCTTGATGTTTTTTTTGGTTGATACATTGGGGAAGCTGATCAAAGTTTCATGTGATGAGATTTTGACAATTTTTTGACTTAGCCATTTGTTGACCAAATTTGACTCTGTAGGTTAAATTGGCACCCATATAGGTAAAAACATTATCTTTAGAGGTTTATAAGGGGTTTAATATTATGTGATAAGGTGTATTATAGGTTATTTGATGCCATTCTAGATCATATTAGCCTTGGCCATTAATCATTTGTCCTTATGTCATTTTGAGTCATTTTGGGGGTCAAAATAGAGAATTAAATGACTTGTATGCAATATTTGGGAAAGGTGAAGGTTTAAAAAGATGATGTCATGTGCCATGTGTTGTGTTATGCCTTAGTCAATTATTCATAACTGAAAGTGATAGGTTCTTCAGAAGAAAGAGTAGTTTTCTTAGGAAAATAGAAGAGTTTGGCACTTGTACAGCCCATGGGGGAAGATGACACGTGGGAAAAGGCCATGGAATATATCTCCATCTTCCTCAAGCTCAATTACATGTTTTAAATTCTCTATAAGTTCTATTTTTGAGATAAAACCATTTTTCTCCTTATTTGCCTTGGTATAGACAATTGGAGAACTTATATATAAAATGCCTTTGGGAGGTGAAATTAAACTCAGAGAGATTCATTTCCATAACAATATTTTGAAGAATGGTGACCTGTGATTTATGAACCATCCTCATGAAGTTGGCATATCTAATTTTCTTGAAAATATGTAAATCCTATAGGTTTTGCTCTTGTTTGGATGATTACATATAATACAACTATTGGGATTGATTCCAAAGTATTTTTAATCCCTAATATAATCCTCTCCATGTTTGGTTTAGAATTTTAAATTATTTTTTATAGGCTAAATATCTCAGATTGCAAGTGAAGACACTTTTCTGTGGAACATGTAGGTTTCCACCATTTTCAAGATTCTCATTCTTTGGAAATGATTCTAGGGGGTGTAAATAATTTAATTACAAAATTTTCAATGTCCTCTTAACCCCTAACCATTAAATCTCATTCTCCATGGCAATGCTCCCTGAGGGTGCAATCATGAACACCATACAGTCAACTCTTTGCTCACTTTTACTTGTAATCATGGTGAAGCATGTGCATGAAACCTATGTGGCATATTCAAAAAGGTGTGATGAAATTTTTAATGCCTTGGTGTATCTCTTATCATCATGAGGTAGTAAATTAAGCTTCCATATGGTGAAATAAAGAGGGACTATGTATTCATGTGCAATATTTACATATAGTCTACCATTAGAATGTGTACTTATAGCTATTTGAAAGGTTTCAAATGTTGAAATGTGGTGTAGAGGTTTCCATAAAGCCATTTAATATAATCATTCATCATTTGAGTCTTTGTAAGGGAAGGAAGTTTATCATAGACTCAAACTCATCTTCACTCCATAAACTCACTGTCTGCCTGTATACAACTTAATCTTCACCTAGAGGGGTCTCTTTGGTGACTTCATGTCAAGATGGGGAATTTGATGGGTGTTTAAATATTTTTTGATTGATAATATTGAATTTGGATACTTGGTGAAATTATATAACTGATCATAATCATGTATATCTTGTGTACTACCTAAACTCACATTATTGTATATAGATGAAAACATCCACCTACAGGTGGCATTAATAGAGCATGAAAGTACTCTTATAGAAGAGTTGAGAAAAGTGGAGATATCATAATTAAATTATTAGTGTTATTTTGACATGGTAGAACCACTTGAAGTGATAGGTTTTCAAATGGAGTTGAAAATCACTTTCAAAGACAATGACTGTAGGTTTAGGAAAAATTTTACGTAAAATAATAAATTAGAGGTATGAGATATATAGGTGGTAGCATAAGATAGGGATATAAGGAAATTTTAGTAATCATAATGGATTTTTCTTGTATCCTTATCAAAATAAAAAATATCTGAAAATAATGAAGTCAAGAGGATTAGTGGAAGATGGTTATTGGGGGCCCTCAATGTTGTTATTGAAACACTAAACTCCTTCAATATTATCTACAAGATTTGAACCTAAAGGGATATTTTCAGCCTAATGTTGCAATAACAAAACATGCTTCCATGATTAAGGTTATAGTCCATGAAATGAGTACCAATGGGCATAGAGACCATCAGGAGGATTTGGTTAGTGATGTTTTTAATCACTATATGCATATACATGTATCTCTTTCCTGGAAGTGGACGTATAGTAGATTGTAAAGCCCTACAAATGCATAATAAGATATTGAAAATGAAACCTATTAATATGGAGATACATATAATATAATATGGCTCAAAATAAAAAATATACACCTACAGGTCTTGATGGCTCCAACATAGTCAACTATATGAGACTGTATGTTGACAGTGAGTTAGTTGAGGACTATTCTAAGTGTTTGGCATAGAAAATACATAGAATGAGTGACTCAACAAAACATGGTATGGATTTTAGGGCTTTAATACTACCCCATATATATGTAATTATCTCCAATAAATTTATTTTCACCTATAGGCAAGGGAAGCATATAAATAGGGTTAACTTACCAGTCAGGCTTGACTAAGTAAGAAAAGGTTTCAAGATGCAAGTATGGACTATCATAGTTAGAAAACATTTTAAATGTTATAATTATGTTGGAAAAAATCTTAAATACCCTCATGATATTAAAAAAAAAATATAAAGTGCTCCAATCATGCATACTCAGTCCACATCAAAACACTTTTCACAATGCTCTTTTGCATAATTTGCCTTGGGCTTTATATAAGTTGAGGGGTATAATGACCTAGTCAAGGGATAAAAATTAGTTAAAACCTATTTATGATGTAAATAATATCATATAACCTTAAATTTTCTTGATAAAATAGGGGAAGTTGCCTCTATTTTTTCTCAAACAGAGGGCACTTCCCTTTATGCACAAACCTGTAGTCTTGAAGAATTAAAAGGAAGGTGTGAGATAAAGGGTCAATGAGAAATTGGAGATGGTATGAATAGATTTGGTAGGTGTGTAAAAAACATGATAAACCAAAATAGAGTGATAAAACTCAATAATATGAGATAGACTCTCAAATTTAATGGTTTAGGCCTCTTCAAGGTTTCCCCATATCAAATTATGTGCAGACCTATCTATATAGATGGGGTACAAAATGGGTTCTTTTGACTATTTTTTGAATTATGTAGGTTTTAAGAGGTTATAAGAGATGAAACAAACTTTAGGAGAAATTTTAAGACTTAATATAACTATAAATGTACATTTCATTCCTTTTAAAAATTCCTAAGTGTGTATACTAGGTACTTCATCTCAACCAGTCAAAACTGGCATAGTGAAAATGTTGGTGAGAAGTGTGAAAAATCCAAGTAGAAGTGGTTTCAAGGTGTGAATTATATATATAAGGACATGTATAGTATTTAAACATGTCATTCACCTTGTTTTATGGATTTTAATGGGAAAATAAATCCAAATTTGAGGCCAAGTGTGAGGGGTGAATAAATGAGGAGTTTTTTTAGAGTGTAAGCAATGATAGCTCATTTTCAAATGATTATAGATGACCAAGAATAAAAAAATGCATGGAGAGGAATGTATACAATCTTTCCACTTAATTTAAATCATTAGACCTATCTCTAGTTAGTTTTGGCATGTTCAAATAGCGATAAATCATGAAGTAATTTTTTTGAGCTAGATTGAGAACTTCTACGCCATATTTTAAGAGTTTCATGACTTGGGGTGAAACTTGTGCTTCTTAACCTTGCATGGATCATTTAAAATCTTATTTTCATGAATATTTAAGTCCTTTTCTTATCTTTAAAATTTTTCTTGTGACCTTTGGACTTATCTCTTCTCCTCTCTCTCTCAAGTTCTATAAGAACTAGCCATTTTGGCCTTTGTAACTTATGTTCCACTTGAGTATGACAAATCCTTGCTCATTTTAATACCTTTTGATAAATAATAATACTTATTTTTACCTCTTCCATGACTATTCATAGTTTTTTTTACTTTTAGTTTTTATCTTGCTTAGTGATAACACTTATTACCTTAGCATGTTGTCTCATTATCTTACCTATTTATAGTTGGAAAGGTTCTTCTTGTAGGTCATGTGAAGTGTTATATTGATTTTTCAAGGTTGGTTGAGTTAGTATATTCAAATAGTACCATCATAGGCATCTTGTTTATTCCTCCTAGTCTAAATATTCATCACAACCTCATAATGAAATATTGATGTGAGAAGATGCAGATTGGAGAAGTGTATGTTTGGTCAGTCCCTTGTTCTCATGTGTAGCATGCAACTAGTTGGTAGTCATAAACTAATTTGGTGATCACCTTAGTTAGGATAGTTTTGTTTTAGTTTTCTCTCTCCCTTTTCCCTCAAAAGTATAGGTTAAGTAGTGCTCTATAAGTGGTACATTAAGGGAGCTATCCCTATCTAGAGACTCAACTCATTCTTAGGCTCACCCATAGCCTAGAGGTGTTTAAATTGTGCCATTTAGATGAGGAGAGCTGAGATATCTCCTCAAAGGGTGAAATAATTGTGACAAAATCATACTTTAAGGGAGTGCTCTTGGTTTTGGATTTATTTGATTTTGAAAGCTATCCTTCAGGGGAGAAGTCTATCTTTTTGAGTAATTCTAAATTTTTTGGTAGCTATCCTTCAAGGGGGAAGTCTATAAGTTTAGATAGGAGCCATAATATATTTTTTATTTTTTTATACATGGAGTATCTTATATAGGTATAAGTTTTTCCTTTATGAAGGAAAAACCATTGCATGAGAAGGTTAAATGATGGGTGATAGAGGTTTAAGAGATAATGACCATGGTGATCCATTCTATAAGATGTAAAAAGTATCCATGAGAATCATGCCATGGGTAGAGACTTATTACCCATGATTAGGATTAGGATAAAACTATAAATGATAATCAAATGATCCTTTTCTTGAATCAATTATCCTTAAAATAAGGAACAAAATTTAATTGAGAGGCTAAGGTTTTATTTTACTTCAATTAATGATAAATGGTAAGTCCCAAACCCATACTTATGCATGATAATAAATGGTCCAAGCCAATTAGGAACAAACTTTCCCTACTTGCTTCTTCCCATGATAGTTACATGTTGATTTTCCATTAAGATGAGGTACCCAATGTTGAATTCTCATTCTTTTAGGTGTTGGTTGTAAGTGTATTTGATTCACTCTTAATAGACATGAAGAAGGTTAAGATTTCCCCAATAACATTCATCAACTAGCTCAAGTTGGGCTAATAATTCTTGATGATAGTCCTCTTTTGAGATGATATCCTTTAGGGAGATGCAAAGGGAGGGAATTTTCACTTTGAGAGGCAAGTTAACCTCTACACCATAAAAAAGTGAGAAAGGGGTGGCACCCATATGGGTTTGAATGTTAGTTGGATATGCCCACAAGGAAAAAGGAATGTGAAAGTGCTAATATTTACTAGATTCATTGACCACTTTGATGAGAATTTTATTAAGGGTCTTGTTAGAGGATTTGACCTATCCACTAGCTTGTGGGTAGTATGGAGATGAAAAGCTTAACTTAATGTAAAAAGTGTCTCAAAGTTTTCACATTGTCTTATTATTGAATGACTTACCATTATTGGTGATTATTTTGTGAGTAACATTGAAGAAACATATGATATGATGATTGATGAATTCAATAATCTTGTTATCTTTGGTTGAGATAAGAGGAATAGCCTCCATGTATTTAGATAAGTATTCTATCACCATGATGATATAATGATGTCTCTATGAAGAGTGAGGGTTGATCTCATAATTGAGATATAATCCCCATTGAGATAAGGGATAGAAGTCCTTATCAAATTAAAGGGAATGACTAGGAACATGATGTGAGTTGGAGTGTTATTGACACTTGACACATTATTTTACATAGTTGTAATAGTCTTAAGGGTAGACTAGTAATAGCCAAGGTGAAAGATGTGCTTAGTAATAGCTAAGCCACTAAAGTGCCCTCCATACTTCCCATCATGAGTTTATTTGATTGTGAAAGGGATTTTAGGGCCATGAAAGCACCTAAAAAGGAGACCATCAAAGCATTATTTGTAGAGGACTCCCCCTAATATGGTATAAAAAGTAGTACACTGCATGAAGGATCATCTACCATTCCAATAGAGGTTGGAAGGGATGATGGCTAAGGTGAGGTAGTAAAAAAGTTATACCAAATATTCAATTGGTTTTTGTCCATATTGTAGATGGAAGGGAGGTCTATTTTGGTATAAATGGGTTGGCTAAGTCTATGAATGGTGACAAATATTTTATATTATTAAGGAACATATGGGATTTGAGAGGCAAGGGAAGCCATGGTGTTAGTGAATTTTTTTGTCAAACCTAGATAAGGTAGTGATCAAACGATGTCAATAGTACATCTACCAAATGTTTATATTTTTAGAGAACATAATTTTTATACTGGTAGGAACCATTGATCTGGTTGACTAAAATTTGGGAATTGCTAAAGATGTTGATAAATTTCACTCCCAATGAATAAGTTGTTTGGAGACCTAAAACTAGGGATTTATATTTAGCCATGTTGTTTGTGCAATCAAATTTAAGTTTAAGGGACAAATGAAAAGGCCTGATTTTAAGGGGTATAAGGATGATTCCAACCCCACTGCCTTGTTGAAATTTTGATCCATCAAAGAACATGGTCATTTGGTAAGAAATGTCTTCTTGGGAGAGAGTTGTGATGGACTCATCGAGAAACTAAAGGTTGGAAGGTTGGTTATCAATTAAAGGGGCTTAGGCCAATTGATCGATGATGATTTACCCTTTTGTTAGAGGTATAATCACTAAAAGGGGGGTGAATTAGTGATCTTAAATAATCAAAATTAACATTCAATTCTTTCAAACTCTTAATTAATTACCATAAGCATTGATGAATCATTAATATCATTCATTGTAATGAGTAAGAGAGATAATGTGAGATCAAGCACATAACACATGATATATTTGGGAAACTGTGTTGGGGGATAAAACCCAGTGAAACTTGCAATTAGACTACTATCATATAAAATAAGAAAAATTTTAGATTAGATGTAATTTATCAAGAAACTACCATCTCATATTTAGTGAGACTATAATCCCATAAGGTGCTACCACACCTATCTATTTGAGATGCCACAACAACTAGACCTTTAACAAGTTTCACCTTACATGGAGTCTAAAGCCCCCCTAGATGTTAAGCTAACATAATAATACCTATTAACAACACATATTGAGAACACTAATATCCTACCAATATGATGGAGATAAAAAGTGTATTAGCTGTCTTTAGCTCTGCACACTCAATTCATCCAAATGTACCTTTTGGATCACCCTAAACCTCTTCACTCATCCTCAACCTGCAAGAGCACTATTTTGACATCAAAAATATGAACCATAGGTCAAACACATAGTCCTTTAACTATTATTATCTTCAACTCATCCAATGGTAACTCTTCCTCTCCTTCACTCTACCATACACACACAAGCCTCTTACAAGTCTCTCAAATCTTCCACTCATCTTGAAACCATCACATTTGGTTTCACTATTTATAGAGAAATCATGATCAAAACCATCTTGGTCAAATAATATGCATAAATTAAACCTTAAATATTATATTAACTTGAGACATATCTCAATATCATCCACATAGGTCTCACATATCACCCATGGGTCACCCATATGTAGTTACACCTAATAAATTGGCCCTTGTATCCCTTATAGGTCTCACAAAGATCTATTCACCCATTTATAACTTCATTGAGAAGGGTAAGAACACAAGAACACTTTAAAAATAATATACCCATGTCACATGATATATAAGACATCTTCAAGTGCCAACAACCATCACATTTCCATTATATATAAATACAATTTGCTTAAACAACATTTTGTGCACACAGTCACCATGAATGAATAGATAGTCAAATTTTAAACCTTTATTCATATTGTATTTGATTGGTCAAACCTTCATAATGCACACATATCATACTTATGGATTATACAACATTATATAATATCTCATTTATCATTATACATCCAAACAACAACAAAACAAACTCAAACATCCTTCTTGGGTCACTTGTAGAACATAGTTGAACACATCTTCAACTTTGAACCTTCTTAAATTTGAGTGTACACTCTTTTAGATCTTCAAATTTATATTTTTAGATGTGCCTTGGAGTCCTCTACAAATTAATTTTTTTATTCACTATCAAAATATACCTGGATAAAAAGTTATGGCCCAAAAACTAGACACTATTCTTTCATTCATTAAATTCAAATATTTGAATTCAAACAGTCACTGTTAAACTTCGAACAATATGCTTGTATCTCATGTCCTCACATATTTAAATTAAATGAAAACCATCGATATGATTTAAAATTTAATGTATAGTTTACCTATTCCAAAATATTAAACTCCTAATAGTTTACCTCATCTCATGCAATGTAGCAACTTTGACTCAATGTGTACCATCGATCTCTATAAATTAGTCATGTCTTTATCATGCAAGGCTCACCATTAGACCTTTCTGTAAACACCTATGATTACAACACTTGGAATAATTGAATACCTTATACACATTTGAATCCTTTATATTGATATACACTATATATATATTGATCAGTACAAACACCTTCTCATTGTTGATCCTTGGAAGAAGCTCGATCCTTATCTCGTGCAAAATTGAGTATGGGAACCATTGTAAATTGTTCTGAGAAGCTAACTTTGAATAGATATATCTTTTATTGTGCTCAATCACATGTTATCAAATTTGGACCATATTATCTCCTCACATAGGATAATCCAACCATATATCAATATACTCCTAAAACATTTTCACAATCAAGATATAATTCCATTAATCTACTCACCCAATATTTTCTCTAGCACAGAGACAACAATGCCAAGAACTTATCTAGAAGGCCAACTTTGCACATGAATATATTTTTTATGATTCAAAACATAACCTAAAATATATCACATATAAAATTTTAATAGAAATTTATAAAAAACATATGACCAAATCCCCCTGCCTCATCTATATGCGGCAATCATGATGTCAACAAACTACCTACTTAGATTTTCTGCCACTAGACCCGACATGTCTAGATGAAAACGATGGATTACCATATGAATTCAAATTATGCACATAATAACTCAAACCATATAATAAATATTATGGGACCCATTTAACATTATAAAATCATCATACTAATACTTAAACATATCTAACCATGCCAAAATTAAAGAACAACCAAGCCTCCTTTAAGCATACTAAGACAAGCACATTGCACACTTTATCATTGTCACTTAGACTATCAAAGAAATTAATCCAATTAACAAGAAACCTCCATGAAACCATCATGAAATAATTGAAAACTCTCCAAAAATATACCCCTTTCTAATTGATTCCAACACCCATCAATATAGTAATATAAACTCACCTTCCTTTTCTCTCTTAGAGCGCTCTTCATAATAGGAATCTTCTCCCCTTTTGACATAATGTCAAAGTGGGAACAAAATGATATTGAGGACATAAAAATAACATAAATATGATATTAAGACCTTATAAATATGATACAAACTCCCCCTTACGTTGAGCCAATCTCCTCTTGCTCCATGCCAACACTCTCTTCAACCAAGCACTGCAACTAAATAAGAAAGAACACACAAAAAATACTAAAATATGATGAAAATTATCAATAAAAATTTGAGATGGACTCAACCTTATATATATGGGCCATTTCACCTTTTTATCATCTTCATATCTCCACACACCATGAAGAACTACCACACATGCTAACTAGCCTTCTCTCTCAAGCTACCACAAGGACCACCAACAGATCTTCATGTATCTTACCAAATAGTAAAAATTCACTAAATAAACTTAAGAAATAACCTTAAAATACTCATGCCTTTATATTTTATATAATTTTATAAAAAACCACTCTTCTTCATACTAGGCCTGTCTAGCCTCCTTGTAACCCTACCTAGAACTTGTATAGCCCATAATTTTAAGTAGACACATATTCAAGACCCAAGAATTAATATATAGATAAATATCATATTCCCCCTCAAGTATACCAATTTTAATCACCTATCTCATCTTTTTCAACATACTTCCTTCAAAACCCTATTAGCCAAATGAGGCATCCATCTTGACAAAAAATTGAATATATTGAAAACCAAAAACCTTTAGATCTCTATGAAGTGTGTTTTAAAAATAAATTTGGCCTATTAAACCTATTAATAATCCTTATATCTCAACTCATAAGGTAAAATAATTTTTTAGTAGAGGCCAAAACCTTAGAATCTCAAAACAAACAATGTGAACATAACACCTTTTAGTCAATGTCCACCTCTAAAACTTATAATACACCTAGAGACAACCATTACACACTTCTGGACCAAGATTTGAACTTCCACATCTTTGTGAATCCTTACATCCTATAACCCATTTTAGGACCTACATACTCAAGCATAAATTAAGAAACCTGAGAGTAAATAAAAATTCTTCAATAACACACAATATATTTAAAGCTTGAAAATACCTGAAACACATTAAAAATAAGTGCACAGATATTTCTAAGCATCAAAATCCTCTTATCATTACATCAAACTTATTAGGCCACCTAAAAACACCCATTTTGACCCTGCACTATAGCTCCTTCATAAACCTATAGAGCAAGCTCATGATCTTGTTTCTCCTCTTAACCAAAGACCTTATAAGATCAACACAAGTCTCTATACAGATTGGCATTATAATATTGAGTACTCAAATTTATCCACAAGAAATATATCTTCTAAGAAGCATATACATATATATCTTACTTCATAATGTCCTCAAATAATGTGAAACCAATAGTCTCCCATAACTCCTCATATTCCTTTTCCTCCTTAGTCATCTAATACTTGTAGTTCTTCTTCTTCTTCCTATTCTTAAGAGAGGGAACATTCTCAACCACTACAACATTCTCCTTTTATTATAGAATTAGATTGACAATACATGGAGACAACACATATTCATGACATATGTTTTCATCAAAATAATCCAATTTGTAGTTTAGGACCTCATCATTATGCACATAAAACTAATGTTATTTGAATGAAACATACTCAGTAACAACAAGATGTTCACTTGGATCCATACATACCTCAGAACTAGCCTCAACCAATAGTTTGGTGTTCTCCCTAAGCTTGGTCTCTTCATTTACAACATGAGTAGATAATGAGATCCCTTGGCACTCTTCACCTTATATAGCATTCTCTACCATGGAAAACATATTACTTGGACCTACAGTCTCATCATGATGCATACTTGTCACCTTTGGTTTCCATGAGTTAACTTACCTTCTTTATTTCACTCTATGATCCTGATTAAACATATTCTATTTTGTAGGCCTTTACTTGTAGAATCTAGAAATGTGACCACTCTATTGACAATTGAAGCACACTAAACCTTTTACAAGAAATGTATCTTGCCTTACCTTATTTGGAAAAAATTGGCAATGTGTCCTATGTCATGACAAATGAAACAACCTCTTCTTTTTGAAGAGGACTCACCTTGATTTGTAAAGTGTCTCACATCAAGATAATTGAAGCACTTAAATTTTTTCACACCTTTTGACTAAAGAACCCCATCATAGTTCCATGCAAACTCATTTTTAATAGGTGTCTTGAATTCTCTAACTCTATGCCCAAATTGATTACATTTGAAAAAATAACCATTGAAACTTGCATACCTCATGGCATTTTGCTGTCTAATTTGACTTATGTTCATTCTACCATCACCTTCATTTCTTGTCTGATGATTTGTCTTAGAAGTATGATTGTCCTTATTCATGTTAGTCTTTATCTTATCTTGAGTTAAGACGTGTTTTAACCAAAGGGGTTGAAAGGGGTGTATTGTGACATCTAGAACCGTTGGTGCAAATTTTTAGTGTCTACATTTGCGAATTTTTGTTGTAAAATTTATATAGACAAGCTACAAAACAAAAACTAATGGTTTGTGGAAGGTTAGATGCCCCAATGTGGGAGGTGTTCCCCCTCAAACTAGAATCAATGAGGTGAAATAGAGTTGGGTTTGAATTTTACAAGTGGATATGTTGGTGACAAAGAAGGTTGGTTGGTTGAGAATTTAAGTGTGAATAGGTGCAAATAATATGAATAATTATGATATCATAGATCATGCATAGACTAGGATACAATATTTCAATTAGTTTGTAAATAGGCTTGTACTAAAAGGACAAGTGATAGGATAACTAGGCCACAACATTAGGCTTAGCTGATATGGGGTAAACCTATAAACTCAAGTCTCCTTTTTGAGGTGTATGTGATCTCAGGGATCAGATATTTAGATGTGATCCGGATAAGACAAAATGGTCGTAGGTGTTGGGACCACAAGGAGTCATGATATGATTCACCTAAAGGGTTGTGCACAAAAGTAGAAAAATTGTTCAAGTTAACAAGTATGGTAAGGTAGTTATGTATTCAAAATGACCAAGGCAAGGTTATCACAAAAAGTATGTGTAGATACTCAAAAACTGCATAGTTTTAAATGTCAAAACACCTAAAGCCCCTGCTTGACCTTGAAGCTAGTTGACCACCTAGTTGACATAACCTATTTATTAATTTAATAACTTAGATTTTTAAATCACTCATTTTTAACCTATTTTCCTCTAGACCTCGATTAACAACAATTATCCTAACCATTGATGATTACCTTGACCATCGACGGTTAGGTCTCTAAGATTGATTTAAAACTTTAAAGCATTACTAGTTGTATGAGATAATCATAACACATTTACCAACTTATATTTTGTGATGAAAACTAGATTTTAAAAATTGTAATTAGAAACTTTATCCTCTATCTAATTAGTAATTTTGTCCTACACATTTAGTAACTTCATCTATCTAAGTAGGAAAAGAATGGAATTAAAAAATCTATCAATCTGCATCCAAGCTATGTTGCATCTAGGTATCCAACATCCCTTCAGCAAGTAAACTACATCAAAAAAGACCTAAACCTTTATCAATATCACTTTTGAAGGCCAAATTACTATCACTCTAGCCAAATTTCTTCATCCTTTCACCACCAAGTTACAGGTATGTCTTGCTTATTTTCTTTGATTTATATTCCATTTCTAACCTCCCTACCCTATGAAACCCATCAATATCTTATATTCCATTCCCTTGATCCATAATATACCTTTTTATCCCAATTACCCAATCTATAATCCTTTTTTATCCATCCTAGAATGACATAGGTAACTACAGATAGTTATCCCAACTACTAATGATCACCTCAACCGTTGATGATTAGCCAATCACTGATGGTTAACCTAACTATCGACGATCACTGTGGAAAAAAATAACAACTTATTTTCACCCCCTTGATGCCAACCAAACCCTATTTTCTATGTTCCTACCAATTTTTTGAGACTTTTCTAAATTTTTGAACTTGACCCCAACTATCTTAGCACTTGTGTCGACCTACTTTTGCTATATTTAGTTTTTTTGTTTAAAAAGTAATTTACTTGCATCTCATCTTACGTAAATTAAATTTTTAGTTATAGAATACAAGTATTATTTATTTTCATTTATATCAACTTAATTTTTATAAATAGTGGATTGATAGCCTCTTATTAAGCTTGCACTTCTTGGATCTAGCTCATGGTAGGTATACCACTCAACCATCCATTTAACAACCCATTTTTTAGTGTATTTATTATCTACAGGTTATTCCTTCCAATCCAAAGAGGAGTTCTTATCATCTTCTAGATCACATGTGCACTTTTACTAGGTATTCTTCTACACACCCTATTACTAGTTTCATTACTTGCTTCCAAATTAAGAAATGAATGAAAATTAATATGAAATATTTTGGCATGCCTAGTGGGATATATCATCTTTTTTTCTTCCTTTATTTTTTATGATCATTGAATGAAATCTAAATTTCTTTTGGGATTAAAACAAAACTTTTACATACATTGATTACTTTCTTGTCTTAGTTCATCTAGTAACTTAAAATCAAAGTAATTAATCGTAGTCTTCACTCTTGTTATCACACACTTATCCAAACCACATAACCAATCAACACATCAAAACATACTTGAGATAAGACCTGTCTAGGATTTCATAACCTAGTGGTAAACCTTACTCTTTCTTAGCAATCTTACTTGGAGGTCATTACCAAGGGGAGAACCAACTCAACTCTCTAGTTGAGTATAAACTTTGAGATTCAATATATTTTGGCTAAGCACATGACACCCTTATAATTGTGGTGTGTGAAGTCAAGGGGTAGGCCCTAATACCAATCCATATACTGAAGATCAATATAAATTTTTCTCTTGAGCACCTAACCATAACCTAAAGCCAACCTTAGATTTCCTCTTTAATACCTGATCAATAAACCAAATTTTCTCTTCACACTTTATAAGGCATAAGCTAAAAGTTATTTAAAAATAACCCTAGCTTATTAAATGAAATTTAGTGTATGTTTTATTTTCTTGAGTTCTTTTTTATTGATTTTTATTTGTTTGAGGTGTGAGTTTCATAATTTTATCTCATATTTCCTCTCATGTCTTTACTAGATAGTAGTTGAGGAATCAAAAGAACCAACAACCACCTTCTTCTTCCTCTTGCATAGAGTATACCTCTGATGCTAAAGGTTCCCCTCATTTTTATCCCCCCTTTATTGGGCCACTAATTTTTTCTAAGGGTGATTCAAATTTCACCACCTTCCTTGATAACAACCCTATGGCTCTTCAACATTACCTAAACACATTATCTAACTGTACCCCTTTCGCTTTGGTTCTTCCTATGGATCCACCTTATGGTATGCCTCATTATCTTTTTGTGGGTGCCATATCAACCCAATACATGCTCACCCAAGCCTCTTATTCTTCCAATATCCCACCTACCACCACTCCCCAACCTCCATCCAACATCCTAACTAGTAAGCAAACACCTACTACCCTAACCAATACCTCCAACATTAGGTCAACTTTGCCCCTTGTTACCTATAATCCTATCATGGGATTATACTCTACACCTATTTATACCATTCACCTTAACTCAACCAACCCATAATGTTTTCTACCCCACTTCAAATTTTGGTACTTTCCATACCTCAAACACTCCCACCTATTAGCACTAGAGTTACCACCCATCAAAAACCAACTATCACTTTCATACTTCCAACCCGATCTACATCCATACCACCATTTACCAACCCAAACATACCTCTAAACCAAACAATATCAGCCCCCCATCAATCACCCATGACATCTTACACATATGTGTCTAACCCATAAGGATAAATAATACCTTCCACCCAAGCATTTGTGCCAATCAACCCTTATGTGACACTATCTTAACCTCCTATCACTGATTACCAATATGTGGCTTATTTAGCACCATATATCACTTATCCATACATTACTACCACCCAACCTCAACAAATATTACCACCTCAGTATGCTACTTCTCAACCTTAAAAAAAATTTGGTCCAAATTTTAGTGGATAAAATGATCAATTTTGAATTATCTTTCTTTGGGTCTCATAACCTTTTATCCTATGACCAAATATATAATGAACCCATCAATCCATCTATTCTTATCCTCCTCAATGGTAATTACCCAAGTTTTCCAAATTCTAAGGCAAGGAGGATCCCTAACAACATTTGAGAGAATTTCATCACTCTTGCTATTTGATCTCATATGATGATGCTCTCCTCCTTCATACCTTTCCCATGCCTTTATTAGGACCAACCCTTGACTGGTATATCACCAAGCACTCCATATTTTCATTCTTCTAACTTGTCCAAATATTTTTAGAGCATTTCTCAGTAAATATATCTAGAAAGGTTTCTATTATTGACCTCTATTTTATTAGGCAATTTGTTGATGAATCGATTGCCAATTTTGTAGTAAGATGGAGAGGAATCATTAACCAACTTACTTTTTCATTACCCCAATCAAAGTTGATCAATATCTTCTCTCACGGTTGTTCCAAACATATTATCCCTACTCTTTAAGTTCAAACTTTAAAAACTTTTGATGAGGCATTCACCATGGAACATAAAATTGAAAATTAAAACATTGATGAAGGGAAATTGAAACTACAAAACAAGAATTCTATCTTTAAATCCAATTATCCTCCCTCCACCAAAATTAATATCCAAGCCAACTATCCCAATACCAAAATAAAAGCATCTACAAACTCCAGTGTCCTAAAGATTGCTCCACCACTAACTATCAACCAACCCCATCAAACCAATTCTTCCAACCTTTCTTACCAACAAAACTGAAACCAAAACTAAGCTCTTCCAAAATAATACACTCCCATAGGGAAGTCTTATGCTTTAATTTTGGACAAATCTCTCAGAGATAACCTCATAAAACTTCCACCTATCAAACCACCTCAATAATTTGATGTTTCTTACCCCGTGCATGGTTGGTACAATAAGAATGACCATTGTGCCTTTCATCGAGTCATTAGACATAACATCAATAAATAAAATACCTTCAAAAGTCTGGTCCAAAGCTTAATTGATAGTGGAAAACTTGAATTTGATAATCCCAATGCACCTCCTAATTATTCCTTTAACATATTCAACAAACCTTTTCTCAATCATGCTTCATCTACCCATCTTCATGAAAATAAATCCGAATCATCTCACTCTCATGATGCACATACAATCAATGTTATTATTAATGAGACCATTGTGGAGGAGATTGAAACCAAGAATACTTATTCCTCCATTTCACTTACAAAATTAGTGGACTCACCTTATATTCCTTTGGATACCCAAATGAAAGAATCAACCACCCCTCTCTCTTCACCTAATGAGGCTTTAGCTTCATCCACCTTTCCTTTGATGAAAACACCAAAGGAGACAACCTTTGTTTTAACCATTTATTCCACTCCACCAATTAAAGTGGAATAACTTCCCTCCATTCCTTTGGATGCCCAAACCAAGGAAGTAACCATTTTTTTTCCTACACTTGAAGACACCATACCTACCTACCCCATCTTAGAACAATCCATTCCCTCTTAGTAAACCATCCATCAGGAGAAAGTTACCTCATCCACCCAATTACCAATTTTTAAACCTCCCATCGAGAACAAGGATGAAGGAGCAATTCCCTCTTCTCCACCTAAGGGCTTAATTTTTGAAACTAACAACCAAAGAACCAAACCCATATACAAGCCATTTTCTAGACTAGTCTAAAGTCTAGAGTTCACTTCTCAACCCAAATTTGATAGAGCCACCTTTTAACATCATCTTAACCTCACTTGAATCCAAACTTAAACCCATTACTACATCTCCATCTAACACCTATTTTTCCAAAACCATAGGATAACCATCCCAACTACCTCCATCTAACATTGCCAAATCACCTCGTGCGCCTCTTACTAAGCCTATCAAGAATCTAGGAATTCTTCCCACACCTAGTCAATATCACCCCTATTTTAAGTTGGATTTTAATCCACCTAGTCCACCAAAGATACCCCTAACTAAACCAATTAATAATATAGAGTTTCCCAAACCTCAGCCTTAAACTAGATCCATACCACCTCCTTCCCACTTGCTTTCTATTTTAGGACCCTATCCTTTTACCATCCCAATTTCCTATTCTTCCTCTAATCAACCATCGCCCTTTCCTTTACCTAAAGCTACACACACTAAATCATCTAGTTCCCCATCATTCTTAACCAACTTATCTACCTCTACACTTACACCTATATCCAACCCCTTATCATCTAAATCTTCCACTTTCAAATCATTTAGCTTGAAGTCAACCATAACTAAGCAAACCCAACCACCAACCAAAACCATTCCACCACTTACAACTTCTAAGGTGAAAAATATTTCTACGAAGGATCCCATCCCTAAACCTATAAACCCATCACCTCCAACACCTTTGAATGAATCTTATTCAACTATCATACAAAGGTTATCTCAAACTTCTTCCATTAGATTACCACCTATCAAACCGTTTTACTCCTTAAAAACCAAACCCTCTTGGTTCAATGATAAATTTATTTGTGCATACCATAGGGCACTAAGACATGATATGAAGATATGAAAATGTGTCCAGGTACTTTTTCATAGCCTATATGATGATGATGATGATCTATTATTTTATGAGCTTCTTTTACCTCCATTACCAATCCTACCATCAAATCAACCTACCCAACCTTTTTCTACTCCCCCACTCTCATCTAAGAGTGAGGAGGATGCATATAAGTAACCACCAAACTTGATAAATCCATCCATCCACACTATTCATATGGTTACCCAATCATGGGCCAAATATAAAGACAAAGGAAAAGCCAAAGTCTCCATTCCTTAGACATACCCTTCAACCCCTCAGCCTTCTAACCAAGCCCAAACACCTACAGCTTTACCCTCACCTTCAAAACCACCAAAACCCAAAGTGTCTATTTTAAGATCCTCTCCCTCCAACCCTTCTAAATCCATCCAATGTATCATGTTGAAACAACTTCACCAAACACCAGTGAAAATGAAATTTTATGAACTAATCAACATCCTGCCTTACCATCATTAGGCATTGATAGAGGCTCTACAATTTATGGAGGTTTAACTAGATGATCCTAAACCTATTTTACCCTTTATGGGATCCCTCCATTTTTTTCCTTCATCACTTTTCAAGATTCTGATCCTCCCCTCATTATCACCGTGTACATCAATCACACCATCATTAAATGGGTAATGATTGATGGAGGAGTTAGCATCAATATCATCTCCTCCCATGTTTATGAACAATTAAAACTACCCAAGAACATCATGTGAAAAATCATAATGGTTCTTCACTCCTTTAATGATACCATGGCCACTACCATGAGGATAATTATCCTTCATATCCACTTGGAACCTCATACCATTCCTAAACTATTTTACTTTATAGAGGTAGAGTTCCAGTATAATGTGTTAGTCAGACACCCTTGGATCCATGCCATGATTTGTGTCCCTTCTACCTTACATAAATGTGTTAAATTTAAACATGAGGTTCAATTTGTTACCATCAAAGGTAACCCTAGTCATTTTTCCACTTGTAATATGACATATCAACCTAACAATGTTTTTATTCATCCATCATGAACTACTCACAACACCACCTCAATGCTAACCAAAGCCAACAACACTCCCATTCATAATAGTGATGAAGCTTCAACTATATCATCTATCCCTTCTTCTCATAATCCCATTAAGGACCCCTTGGAATCTACATTTCAACATTTCTCCCTTGGGGAATATCACCTTTTAGCCTTGTTTATTTTCCCTACTCCCTAAGAGTATGGGAACCTAAAACACAACCCTTCCTATGATCCTAACATAAAAACCATCATATCTTTCAAGCTCCCCAACCATCAAACAAATATCATTTATGGGGGACTTGATCAACCACTTCTTTCACCCACCACTACCTTATCCATCCAACCATTCACATTCAAATTATATTATCTCAACAAACCAACCTTTGCCAAAGCCTAATTTTATAGAAGTGCTTGGAAAGGATTTGGTCTTAGCCTTTATGAATAGGGGCATCATGATTTACCTATAATCAAAACTCAAAAACCTTGTGAGTTATTTGGCCTTGGGTTCATACCACTAGAAGAACCCACCTCACCAAAAGCCATTGCCACCACCATCAAAGAGGATGTCCCATCTTCACCAACACCAACTCCCTCAAAGTCTAAAGACTCTGATATCATCACATCTAATTTTTTTTATCAACTCCATTAGTTTGGCCCCCTTAACCTATCAAAGGGTAGTCAAACTAAAACCCTTTCATTCATCCTAAAATAATTGAGCATGATTCTGCTATCATCAATATAATCCAACATTAGGATGATGATTCAATTCTCAACTACCTTAGTGTAGGGGATTATTCTATCTATAAATACATTCTTCTTAAGAACTAAACCATTCTAAATGAATCCACCATTGATGTCAACTTGGGTAGTCAAGATAACCCTCATATTGTCAAAATAGGCCAATCCTTAAATTACATGGAGCAACAAGATTAACCTTCTTTCCTTCATGACCGTAGCATAGCCTTCACTTGGTACTATCAAGATATGCCCATAATTGAGCCTTATATTACCCTCCACAACATTATCACCCATCCTAAGGTTAAGCCAATGTGACAAAAGCTTTATACAATGTACCCTCACATTGCCCTTCTAGTCAAAAAAGAACTTTAGTGTCTCTTATCCATCAAATTCATTCAACCCATCAACTATCCAAAATGGGTTTCTAACATCATTATTATTATGAAACCCAAAAAGTTACTTCACCTCTACATCAAATTTCATGATCTTAACCTTACTTTCCTAAAGAATAACTTCCCTTTACCCAACATTCACCAACTTTTTGATCTTAGAGCTGGCCATGACATGTTATCCCTTATGGATAGTTTTTTAGGATATAATTAGATTTGATTGTCTTGAAAGATCAACATAAAACTTCCTTTATCACCCTACGGGAGACCTTTTGTTATAGGGTCATGCATTTTGGTCTGAAGAACACTGGAGCAACCTATTAGTGTGCCATGACCTATATTTTTTTTGATCTCATCCATAAAATTATAGAGGTATATGTGGATGATATCCTTGGGAAATCCAATCATCTTAAAGATCACCTAACAATTCTCACAATCATCTTCAATCGACTAAACCATTATTATGTTAGGTTCAATCCCAAGAAATGCATTTTTTGGGTCTTATCTAGTAAACTTCTATGCTTTATCATTTCTCTTCAAGGAATCAAAATAGACCCAACCAAATTTAGAGTAATATTGGAGATAACTCCTCCTAATAATCTTAAATAACTCCATATCCTATAGGGGAAGCTCCAATCCATTCATCACTTCATCTCCCAATTATTAGATAGATGTCAACCCTTTGACCATCTCCTCAAGAAAGACACCTCTTTTAAGTGAGCCAAATACTATCAACATGCCTTTGATTCAATAAAAAAAATACCTTCTCTCTCTACCTATGTTCATCCCTCTAAGGGAAGACTAGCCCTTCTACCTTTATATATCTACCATGGACCATTCCTTAGGGGCAATGCTCAATCATCATGATGAACAGAATAAAGAGCAATCCATCTACTATATTAGCCACACACTTATAGAGTATGAGGCTTGACATACCCATCTTGAGAAACTTTGCCTATCCTTAGTCTTTTTGGCTTCCAAACTTCATCATTACCTTCTTAACCATAAAACCTATGTCATAACTAATGCTAAACCACTCAATTACATACAGTCTAAACCATACCAAAACTAGCATATGGCTAAGTGGTTAATTCTCCTTAATAAATTTGATCTTGAATTCCCTACACAAAATTTAATTAAAGGGAAAGTGATTATTGACCAATTGGCTAAAGCTCCTCTTCTAGATAACCAGCTGCTTCCTCTTGCTTTTTCAGATGAGTCCATTGTAACTCTTTCTTAGGAGGATCCCACCTACCAAATGACCATGTTTTTTGATGGATATAAATGCCAAAATGATGGGGGTGATAGGGTTATTATAATTCCCATTAATGGTGAACCCATTCCCCTTTCCTTTAAAATTAACTTCAAATGCATCAATAATGTGGCTGAATATGAAGCCTTGGTCATAGGTCTCCAAACCGCTCTAGCTTTGGGAGTCAAAAAAATTAGTATCTTTGGTGACTCTCAACTCATGATCAACTAGGTTACTAGATCTTATCTATTTAAAAAATTATGTCCTTTTAAAATACAAATAATTCATAGATGTACTCTTAGCATCATTTGATCTTTACCTTATCTAGTGAGTTTCATGCTCTACCAATAACTTCATAGATAAAATGGATTCCCTTGCTTCTTAAATCCAATCTCAATCTATCAAATTCAAAATATTTGTCACCATCCATCATTTTATCATACCCTCATATATTATTTATGACCTTCCTACCATTTGTAATGTGGAAGTATCCCCTTCTAATATTTGGTAGGACCATAATTTTGACTACCTTAGCATTAGCATTGTTCCTCCCAAGCTTTCAAATAATGCTCGAAGAGATTTTGTAGTCATGAAGCTTCCCATGTTTTTAAAGAAACACATGATGAAATTTGTGGGGGGAATTTTAGTGGCCTATCCATTTCTAAATGTATCCTTCACCTTAGCTATTATTGGCCCACCCTCAATCAGGATTTTTGTGATTATGTAAAGAAGTGTGTCAAATGTCAACAACAAACTAATTTACATCACACACCTGCCCATGTATTTTGAGTATCTAAGGACTATTATCTCTTATCATAATGGGGACTCAATCTTATTATGGAGATCAATCCTCATTCTTCATAACATCACCAATCTATCATTATTGATATTGAATATTTCACCAAGTGGGTGGAATCCATCCCTCTTATCTCTACCAAAGCTAAAAAGATTATTGATTTCATCAATCACCATATCATCTAATGCTTCAGTGTTCCCCATAAGATCATCTGATGCTTTAGTGTTCCCCATAAGATAAAGGTAAATCCTTTAAAAAAATAAAGTCCAAGCTCTTTGTGATGTTTTTGGCATCAAATTAATGTTTTCCTCTGTTAATGTAGGATATTATTTTTCTTGTATTTATTATTATGGATTATTCCTAAAATTATATTTACCTTGCTTAGGTGTTATTTTGAGGTCACTTAGGTGTCATAAATGTGGTAATTAAGGTGCACATGCACATGAAATTTTTTTAGTTAATTTGGTGGGTAAAGATACCCTTACCCACCAATATTAACATATGGAAAACACAAACCATTTAGCGAAAGTCTTTTGTTCACATTGCCAAATGTCTTGGATCTATGCATCTATTATACCTATAAATAAGCCTCTCATCTAAGATTTTTTTTAATGATTTATGAATGTAATATTATTATAATTCTACTTTATTTTGATTTTAGTCTCAACAACAAAGTTCTGCTTCTATTTGATTTGTATTTGCAATTCATGTGTTTGATTCTATCAGTTGAATCTTGGACAATTCCATCATGGTATCAGAGCTTTTTTTGGTAATGAACACCATTTTGTTTTTAATTTATAGAAATCTTGAGTAGTTTTTGATTTTGTATTCTAACTAAGATTGTAAAGGAAAACCCTATAGATTTGTGTGTATTATTTACAATCCTTTCTTCTCTAATTGGTGATCTTCATTAGTATTTTCAATTATTTCAATTATATTGGATATATAAATAACCTTTGTGGATCTTAAAGGAGTATTTAAGCTAGTTGGACAATAGACTAAATCATTTTTTGATAAGGAGGCAAGATTTACAAGTTATTATTTTTTGTAAATCCATTTTTTTGATTAAAAATGACTATTATTTTGACAACTTAAAAAAAATGGTAGATAATCACTTAGAATTTTTTTTGGGTTAGATGCAACTTGTTTTCCTCTTTTGGGATCATTTTGAAATTCATAATTTCATTAAGAATTGTGAAAGGTATCATAGTCTTACTGACTGTGATATAATTTAAAAAATTACAATTTTTTTAATATTTTCGATGATGGAGAAAATTTGAGATTTTGTTATTTTTTTTATAAAAACAATATTGTTGTGAGAAATAATATTTTAAAGAGTTATTCATCATTTTTTTTTAGCTTTTTATTTCATGAGGATGAAGGGTGAGGTCCAGTTTTGGTAAGAGATCAAGCCCCCTCAAAATCAAAACAAAATTTATTTTCCTTTGCTTAACTCAAAATTTAACACTCTTATTCTTCTCAAGGACAATTTTTTAGTTGAGCTCTACATCTATTTTTTATGATCTTGAACTGTCACTTATGACATCATTGCATAGACTGCTCAGTTGTGGATGCATTCTCAACTGAGTCTGACATCTATTTTTTATGAGTGTGCATTATTGTTTGTGCCTTTAATGCAAATATTTCACTCATTTCTATTCTAGCCAATTTTTTTTTGTGTATTAAATGATAGTAAATAATACACTATACTGTACATTCAAAAAACTCAGATAGTTATCTTATTACTGTGTGTATTATGTGATGGTGAATACTACACTAAATCATATAATTTGACAACATCAACTATATATTTGTGGTTTATTGTGTGTATCTATACCTATAATTCATTATATCTAATTGAAAATATACTGTGTAGTATTTTATTTGTAGTTTATGCATCATCTATCCTTGGTACATGAGTTGAAGCCTCAAGAATCAACTATATACTCATGTTTATGACTGTCTTTGGCCCTACATGATATCTTAAGATTTGATGGGCTTTATTGTGTAAAAAAATTGGTGCCCATTGTATATGCACTAAAGTGCTAATTGTATATGCACTAAAACATAAAATACCAATTGTATACACACTAAAGTGCTAATTGTATATTCACTAAAACATAAAGTGCCAAACCTTTGTAACTGGGGGGTTCTTTTTGATAGTTTTAGGGGGGTTATTGAGTGCCTTGCCTTCTCTATTTGCCATTTAGTTTTTGATTGCACTACATCATGTATCACAAATTGGTTCCACTTCTCACTCCATTCAATTATCATGACTAGAAATCTAAAGTGCAAATTTTTCTAAGAAGCAGAGGTTTACATAGGATAACCATGAATATGGAAACTAAACTAGAACTTGGTGTAGATAAAATTAACTAGTATAATAGGTGTGATGAAGCATATGGTATTTTATGTTTTTCTATTTATCCTAACTTACTCTTTCACATTGAATATGCTAAATCCCACATCAGATTTGGAATACTTTGGAAAAACTCTTTGGGAAGCAGGATGTAATGAGGGGTCATGAGCTAGAGAATGCACTTATTAGTTTGAGTCCATGAAATTTTGACACTATAGAAGACTTTTTCACCAAACTTAAATCACTTAGGTTATAATTAAAATTGTGTGGTATATAGGAAAAATATGAACAATTGATCCTCTCTATTCTTTCCAAGTTAGGTCTTGACTACTTAGTTTTTATCTCTACCTTTCATGCTTTGAAGCGTGCCCTACGACCTGCATGGAGTATGACATCCTTAGATGATTTTTCCAAATAATTAAATAGGGAGTAAGACAAACTCATCCAAATGGGTACATTTAAGTCTTCCAAATCACATGCTTTGTTAAGTCATGATAAATTTAAGACTTCAATAAATAAGGAGAAGAAACAAAACAAGAAGGACCAAGAGCAATGAAAGGGTCAAAAATAGGATACTAAGCCAAAAGTATCATATGAGTCCTCCTCTTCAAGTGGGAAATACAAGAAAGAGAGGATCACATGTGCCTATTGTAAGATAACTAGGCTTGACAAAATAAAATGTATGAAAAAATAGGTTGATCATTTAATAAAGATGTTTAAGAAAAACAACATCAATGTCCCTGATATAGTCAAATCAACCTCATCAGTACAAGAGTATTCTAAGGAAAAATAAAGTATTAAGGGGAAAGGTAAGGGCAAGGCCCTTGTTGAAGTAGCATCTTAGCTATCCACATGGGTGATTGATTTTGGTGCCTCACATCACATGGCTTCTTCACGAGACTTGTTCTCATCCTTAGAGCCATGTTCATTGCCATATATTCTAATAGGTGATGATACTTATGTTGAAGTTTTTGGGAGAGTTTTTATTGAAGTTAATTATGGAACATTTGAAAATGTCTTATGTGTTCCATCACTATCAACTAATCTCCTATCTATTTATCAAATCACCCACATTGGATCAAGCAAGAAATTTGAGTTTACTCTAGATTTTGGTGTCATTAAGGAGTTGTATAGTAATACTATAGTGGACATTAGGAAAGAAAATCACCAATCAAGATTTTAATCTTGATTACATTTCTATTGCATTACTCACTCATACTAATGGAATGAGAAAATTATGGCATGAGCGATTTGGCCATCTAAACTATCGCTACTTGGAACAACTTAGTCAAAAAGATATGGTAATAGGGTTGAATCATGTTCATTTTCTAATGGTGTTTGTAAATGTTACATTCTTGATAAACATCTTGAAGAGAAACATGACAAAGGCAATTCATGGAAAGCCATTTAAAATTTATAGCTAATTCATAGTGATGTTTTTGGACCATTTCCAAAACCTTCATTTGACAAGGCTAGGTACATGTTTACCTTTATATATGACTTCTCTAGGTATACTTGGGTGTATTTTATTCAATAAAACTTTGAGGTCTTTGACCATTTTAAGGATTTCAAGGCTCTTGTTGAGAAACAGTTAGGGAAAACCATTAGAATTTTGCACATTGATATGGTGGTGAGTATGTTAATCATCACTTTGAGTAGTTCTTTACTTCAAAATGGATTGATATAAAATGAATAGTTCCATATATTCCATAGTAGAATGGTGTTTTAGTAAGAACAAATATTTGAAGGAAATGGCAAAGTGTATGATACACTCCAAATCACTTACACCACAATATTGGGTAGAATCCATTAATTGTGCTTCCTATATCCAAAATCATGTTCCTCACAAAGCATTGAAAGGGATAACTCATTTTGAAGATTAGATAATTAAAAAACCTAAAGTTAAGAAATTTATGGTATTTGGAACTCCAACTATGGCCCACATTCCTAAGAAGAAACATAAGGCCATGGAATGTAATAGTAAGACTTACATATTTATTAAGTATGCATAAGGTGTTAAAGGATATAGGCTTCTTCATCCTACCACACATGATTTTTTCATTAAGAGGAGTGTATGATTTCAAGAGGGTTCATTAGATTCCACACATGACACTTCTCCCTCTTCTTTAGTCTCTAGGATATGATGATAGTTTAGATGATTTAGATCATCCAGATTAGATACCTATTGATGAAGATTATTCTACTAGATTAGATGATGAGGATAGTGATATAGGTTTACCTTATTCCATTCATAGTCACATTTATAAATTTGAAGAATCTCCCCTTGATTGTCTGATTTTAGGTCCTCTTTGGGCTAGATAGACTCTACAGAGTGCAGGTGATTGGGATGGGAATCCATTAGATGTTAGATGGACCCATTTGAAATTTTAGGGTGTTCCACATGTTTTCATTACTTGTGATTCTGATCCACAATCATTTCATGAGGCATATGGCATTCTTGAGTGGGATACAACTATGAATGAAGAGTATAGTTCCTTAATTGGGAACCACACTTGGGATCTAGTACTTCTTCCCAAGGGAAGGAAGCTTGTTCAATGTAGGTGGATCTATCGAACAAAATTTTTAGTAGATGGGTTAGTGGATAATTTCAAAGAATGATTAGTAACAAAAGGATTTTCACAAGTTCCTGAAATAGACTATACTAAAACATTTTCTCCAGTTAAAATGAACTCTATTCAACTCACTCTTTCCATTGTCATAGCTTATCATTGGGATGTTCATCAAATGGATGTGAAGAGTGATTTTTTTATTGGTGACCTTGAGGAGGAGATATATATGGAACAACCAAAAGGTTTTATGGAAGGCTCTTCCTTAGTATGTAAACTTCAAAAATCTATGGCCTCAAATAGGCCCCTTGAGCTTGGTATGCTGAGATGGATTCATTTCTTCTCATAATTGGGTTCACTAGATGTAATTATGATATGAATTTATACATCTTGTAGTAAGATAATTCACTCTTGATTTTGATTCTATATGTGGATGACCTATTGATCACAAGGAGTTATTCATCCTCTATTGTAGTAGTGAAACCTACTTTACATGATAGATTCTCTATGATTGACTTTGGTTTATTACATTACTTCCTTGGTATTGAGATTTCACAATCTGAATCAGGTATTACCATTGCACAATCCAAGTATGCTCTTGATTTGATCACACATTTTCACATGGGTACTTGTAAGCTAGCTCTGACTCCCTTTTTTTCTAGAGTCAAACTTGAGGTTGAGTGTTCTTATCCATTAGTTGATGCTACCTTGTATCTGTAATTAGTTGGCAGCCTCATTTATCTGACTCACACTAGACTTGATATTTCATATGCAGTGGGCACGGTCTCTAGGTTTATGTAGACACTGCATGAGCTACATTGGAAAGCAACCAAATGGATTCTCCACTACATTTAGGGTACTCATAGTTTTGGGATTCACTATAGAGAAAACATTGATATTGACTTGATTAAATACATAGATTCAGATTGGGAACGTGATATAAAACATCACAAGTCCACTTTAGGATATAATTTTTCACTTGGTCAGGCCTAATTAGTTGGTCTAGCAAGAATTAGAATGTTATTTCTTTATCATCTACTAAAGCTGAATATAGAGGGGCTATCAATTCTACTACTAAAGCTATTTGGCCTCAGGGGATTCTTACTAAGTTTGGTATACAATTCAACCATTCCATAATTGTTAGGGTGTGGAGCTAAAAGCTTCACTAAGGAGCATACAAAATAGGTTTGGGTCTACACAGACATCGGTGTCGGTCAGGAGCGACCGACGTCGGTCAGTTGCAGTTGCAGAGGTGTCGATGTCGACAGTGGGTCGGCCGGTGATGGTCACAGGCGAACAGGAAGGAACCGACGTCGGTTACCTGTATGTCCAAAAAGTGATTTTTGAGGATAGAAGTGAGTGTTTGCATGATGAGTTTGAGTTGTAGTCTCAAGCTCGCATCTCTATTATTAGCAATGTTATTTTTAGAGCCCTTGTTTAAGAGGCTTAACTATTTGTTGTAAGAGCATGCTCAAGTTTCCTAATTCTATATGTAGGAAAGATCTTCTTAGCTTAGTGTGTGAGTATGAGTAGAACATTGTGAATGTTTGAATGACAGTACTGAGTTGCATCAATCCAGGTTATTGGATTTGAGTGTACTTGAGAGAGAGCTCTTGAGGAATAGGGATCTAGTGAGAGATCTTGTGTGCATCTGAGAGAGGTGTGGAAGAAAGAAGTTTCTTCAATTGTATTCCTATTGTAAAGAGTTTTAATACAAGTTTTTAGGGTGTTTTCTTGTATCTCTTGTTCTGTGCTATTTATCATTCTAGTTACTTATCTATCTCATTTATTTCCGCGCTTATTGCTTTCACAAGTGTAATCCATTGTTGGTTGATCCCCAACAAGTGGTATCAGAGCTCAGGTTCACTAACAGGTGGTTCAGATCTGTGTAGTGTGTTTGGATTATAGGTTGCTCACAGGGGTTTCTGCAGGGATTTCTGTTTGAGTGGGAGAAGCAATGGCAGAAGAAAGTAAGTTGAGAATGGAAAAGTTTAATGGCAAGAACTATCAACATTGGAGAATGTAGATAGAGGACTATCTATATCAGAAAGATCTTTACTTACCATTAGGTGGGATAGCAAAGAAGCCCAAGGACATGGAGGATGAAGAATGGGAAGTTCTTGACAGAAAGGCTCTTGGGTGTATAAGACTGAGTCTTGCATCCACTGTGATATCCAATTTGTCACAAGCTAAAACAACGGTAGAGTTAATGACTACGTTAGCAAATTTGTATGAAAAACCCTCAGCTTCTAATAAGGTATATCTTATGAAGCAATTATTTAATTTGCATAGGCAAGAAGGTGGATCTATTTCTAATCACCTGAATGATTTCCATGGTATTGTTAATCAGTTAAGTTCAGTCAATATTGTATTTGAAGATGAAATAAAAGCTCTTTTAATATTATGTTCTTTGCCTGAAAGCTGGCATGGCTTGGTAATGGCAGTTTCTAATACTACTTCTGCTTTGAATATTTTAAAAGTAGAGGATGTGGTTAGTGTTATCTTGAATGA
This sequence comes from Torreya grandis, assembly GCA_037957365.1. Taxonomy (NCBI): domain Eukaryota; kingdom Viridiplantae; phylum Streptophyta; class Pinopsida; order Cupressales; family Taxaceae; genus Torreya; species Torreya grandis. Next base: position 216,963 of record JARHVA010001024.1, on the reverse strand, counting down.
GGAAATTTGCAAGAAAAGCACAGAAGAGACATTTGGGAATGCTTTAAATCTCGAGAGCAGGGGAAGGCAAAAAGAAAGGAGCAAGAGGAGATCAAGATCTAAGTCTAAGGGAAGAGGCAGATCCAAATCCAGGAATGGCAGAAGGCCACAATGCTAGAACTGTGGAAAGTTGGGGCACATAAGCAGAGATTGCTGGTCAAAGCCTAAGGAGGAGAATCAGCACGAAGGAAAGGAAGAGGCAAAGGTTGCAGGTATTGCACAGGATGCTCTAATTTTATCTTTGCATAATAATATAGAATCTTGGGTATTAGATTCTGGTGCATCTTTCCATGCTACCCCTAACAGAGAATATTTCAGTCACTATATCCATGGAGACTTTGGAATAGTGTACTTAGGGGATGATGAGCCTTGTAAGATTATTGGCAAAGGTAAAGTGCAGCTGAAGATGCAGAATGGCAACACATGGGTGTTGAGAGATGTGATGCATGTTCCTAGCTTGAAGAGAAATTTGATTTCTGCAGGTAAGTTAGGAGATGAGGGTTGTACAGTAACTCTCACAGCAGATTCTTGGAAGGTGACCAAGGGTGCACTTGTTATGGCCAGAGGTAAGAGAGAAGGTACTCTCTATTTGTGTAATTGTGTTACTAACAAATCTCCTTCTGTATTATCTACTTCAGATGTGGATGCTAAATTGTGGCACTCAAGGCTTGACCACATGAGTGAGAAGGGGATGTCAATTCTTAAGTCTAAAGGTATGCTTTCAGATTTGAAAAGTATGGATCTAGAATTTTGTGAGCATTGTGTATTTGGAAAATAGAAAAGGGTTAGTTTTCTCAAGACTGGGTCTACTAAGAAAAGGCAGAAGTTGCAGCTTGTTCACATAGACGTGTGGGGACCGGCTCAGGTAGCCTCTATTGGAGGATCATGGTACTATGTTACATTCATAGATGATGCTACAGGGAAGGTATGGATCTACTGTATTAAAAAGAAATCTGATGTTTTTGAGACTTTTAAGATTTGGAAAGTTATGGTTGAGAATGAAACAGGCAAAAGATTAAAGTGCTTGAGATCTGATAATGGCGGTGAGTTTTGTAGTCTTAAGTTTAACTGGTATTGTTACACACACAAAATCTGAAGGCAAAGGATGGTTCCAAGGACACCTCAGCAGAATGGTATCGTTGAAAGAATGAACAGGACAATCATGGAGCGTGCAAGATGTATGAGATTGCATGCTAGGTTGCCCTTAGAGTTTTGGGCAGAAGCCGTTGACACCGCAGTGTACCTGATTAACAGAGGACCCTCTACAGCTCTGGATGGTGGAATTCCAGAAGAGGCATGGATAGGTAAAAAGGTTAATCTCTCATATCTCAAAGTTTTTGGTTGTGAAGCCTTTGTGCACGTAGATAAGGAAAATAGAAAGAAGCTTGATGCTAAGTCTATGAGGTGCACATTTATTGGCTATGGCTCAGATGATTTTGGTTTCAAATTTTGGAATCTAGGAACTAACAAGGTAATTAGGAGCTGTGATGTTGTTTTCAATGAAAAAGTGATGTACAGTGATCAGATAAGGAAGCTAGATCAATCTGGGTAGAGCAATGGTGAATTGGATGAAGTTATGGTCCAAAATGAGCTCGTGAGAAAAAGAAATAATCACTTACAGGAAAACACAGAGACCGATGTCGGCAGGTTAGGAACTGGTGTCGGCAATTCAGAAACCAATGTCGGTCATACAGAGACTGATGTCGGCAGACCAGGCACCGACGTCAGCCAAGAAGAACTGGCATCGGCTAGTAACAGGTCTACAGGTGGCTGAGGTCGGTCACTATCAAAAAATTTAGATGGACAGCATGTTGAGAACGAGTCCAAGACACTCATCAGGAGGTCTGAAAGGGTAAGTAAGCCTCCAATTAGATATTCTCCTTCCTTGTATTATTTATTGCTAACCGATGGTGGAGAACCACAGAGTTTTGAAGAAGCATTACAGGTGGAGTCTAGGAGTAAGTGGGAGCATGGCATGGTTGAGGAGATGGAGTCCTTGAGAGAGAACCAAACATGGGATTTGTTTGAGTTGTCAGCTGGTAAGAGAACACTGAAGAACAGATGGACCTACAGGTTGAAGGAAGGTGAGGATGGATAGATGAGATATAAGGCCAGATTGGTAGTGAAAGGATTTGCACAAAAACCAGGTATTGACTTTGGTGAAATTTTTTCTCCTGTTGTTAAGATGACTTCTATAAGGGTTGTATTGTCTTTGGTTGCTTTTGAGGATTTACATCTTGAGCAACTAGATGTTAAGACAGCGTTTCTTCATGGAGATTTGGATGAGGAAATATACATGGAACAGCCAGAAGGATTTGAGGTCAAGGGTAAGGAGAATTTAGTGTGCAGGTTGAAGAAAAGCTTGTATGGCCTCAAGCAAGATCCTAGGCAATGGTATCTGAAATTTGATAGGTTTATGACTGAGCATGGCTACAGTAGATGTCAATCTGACCATTGTGTATATTTTAAGAGATTTGATAATGGTAGATATATTATTCTACTGTTGTATGTAGATGATATGCTGGTTGCAAGATCTCACATGCAGGATATCTCTGAGCTTAAGGTGAAATTAGCTCAAACGTTTGCTATGAAGGATTTGGGAGCAACAAAGAAAATCCTTGGCATGAGCATTAAGAGAGACAGGAAAAATCACAGGTTGATATTGTCTCAGGAGGATTATGTGGACAAGGTGTTGAAACGGTTCCATATGCAGGATGCTAAACCGGTAAGCACACCTTTGGCTGGACATTTTAAGTTGAGTAAAGAACAATGTCCTAATTCACATGATGAGGTAGAGTACATGAGTAAGGTTCCATATTCTTCTACAGTAGGAAGTTTGATGTATGCAATGGTGTGTACTAGACCGGATATTGCCCAAGCAGTGGGAGTAGTAAGCAAGTATATGGCCAATCCAGGTAAGGAACATTGGAAAGCAGTTCAGTGGATCCTTAGATATTTGAGAGGAACCAATAGTAGACACTTGTACTATGGAGGTTCAGATACTTCTCTACATGGTTATGTAGATTCAGATATGGCAGGTGATTTGGATGGCAGGAGGAGCACCACAGGTTATGTTTTTACTGTAGGTGGAACGGCGGTTAGCTGGATATCTAAGTTGCAGAAGGTTGTTGCCTTGTCAACTATAGAAGTAGAGTATATTGCAGCTACAGAAGCTAGCAAGGAGATGATATGGATGACACGTTCATGGAAGAGCTTGGAAGGGAGCATGGGAGTTGTAGATTGTATAGTGACAGTCAGAGTGTAATCCATTTTGCTAAGAACTTAGCTTTTCACTCAAGAACCAAACACATACAGCTAAGGTACCATTTCATACGGCAGGTATTGGAAGATGGTGAGTTGAAGCTGGAGAAAATCCATACAGATAGGAATCCTGCTGATATGCTAACAAAGCCGGTTACTAAGGAGAAGTTGAATCTTCATTCAACTTCTGTTGGTCTTCATGATTGAGTTGAAGATGGAGGAGCTAGAAGATGTTACTGTACAGGTACTGGTGCATCTGTTTATCTCCAAGTGGGAGATTGTTACGGTGTGGAGCTAAAAGCTTCACCAAGGAGCATACAAAACAGGTTCGGGTCTACACAGACACCGGCGTCGGTTAAGAGCGACCGACATCGGTCAGTTGCAGTTGCAGAGGTGCCGACGTCGGTAGTGGGTCGGCCGGCGACGGTCATAGGCGAATAGGAAGGAACCGACGTCAGTTACCTGTGTGTCCAGAAAGCAATTTACGAGGACAGAAGCGAGTGTTTACATGATGAGTTTGAGTTGTAGTCTCAAGCTCGCATCTCTATTATTAGCAATGTTATTTTTAGAGCCCTTGTTCAAAAGGCTTAACTGTTTGTTGTAAGAGCATGCTCAAGTTTCCTAATTCTATATGTAGGAAAGATCTTCTTAGCTTAGTGTGTGAGTATGAGTAGAACATTGTGAATGTTTGAAGGACAATACTGAGTTGCATCAATCAAGGTTGTTGGATTTGAGTGTACTTGAGAGAGAGCTCTTGAGGAATAGAGATCTAGTGAGAGATCTTGTGTGCATCTGAGAGAGGTGTGGAAGAAAGAAGTTTCTTCAATTGTATTCCTATTGTAAAGAGTTTTAATATAAGTTTTTAGGGTGTTTTCTTGTATCTCTTGTTCTGTGCTATTTATCATTCTAGTTACTTATCTATTTGATTTATTTCTGCGTTTATTGCTTTCACAAGTGTAATCCATTGTTGGTTGATCCCCAACAACAATCATCTTTGGTGATAACCAAAGCACCATTCAAATCTATTAGAATCTAATCCAACATCAATAGACCAAGCACATCAAGTTTCATATGCACTTAATTTAAGAACTCGTTCATGGATAGATCATTGATCTCAAATTTTGCTAGACTATGGAGTAGATAGCTGATATATTCACCAAACCCTTCACTAAGAGTAAGTATATTCACTTGCATTCTCTTCTTGAGGTATAGGCTACATTAACATCATCTTTAGGGGGGCCTTCTAGTCTTCTTGTTCTTTTCTTTATTTTGTGTGGGGGGGGAGTTTTTTCCTACGAGTTTTCTCATTTCCCTCCACTTTGTGAGAGTTGAATTGTACTTGGGTACCTCATCAGGCCATGTTTCCAGGACCCAATTTTGTTTGCCCACCTAAGCTTTGCTTAAGGCAGGGTATTAGTATAGGATATTTTTTTTCCTTGTATTTATTATTATGGATTATTACTACACTTGTATTTAGCTTGCTTAGGTGTTATTTTTAGGTCACTTAGGTGTCATAAATGAGGTTATTAAGGTGCACATGCACATGGAAAAATTTTAGTCTAATTAGTGGGTAAAGATACCCTTACCCACCAATATTGACATATGAAGCACACAAACCATTTGGAAAAAGTCTTGAGTTCACATTTTTAAATAACTTACCTCTATGCCTCCATTGTACCTATAAATATGACTCTCATTTAATATTTTTTTAATAAGTTATGAATTCAAAATGATTATAATTTCACTCTATTTTGATTTTAGTCTCAACAACAGAGTTCTACTTCTATTTGCTTTGTATTTTTAGTTCATGTGTTCAATTCTATTAGTTGGATCTTGGACAATTCTATCATCCTCACCTTATCATCCATAAACAAATAGATAAGCAGAGGCGGAAGCTTCTAGAAAAATCCTCAACAAAATTTTGACCAAAGTAGTAAGTGCTTTAGGACAGCAATAACATTTTCACATTCCCTTTTCTTTAATTGGAATCTCTACGGGTGCTAGCCCTTTCTCTCTCACAAGAGATTTTTACTTCCTTTCACCTACCTATCCTTATTTATTTTGGGGACAATGGATTAAAACATATGACCATGTGATTATCCATTATAGTTATATATTAATCCTAAGCATGGATACCATGGCTCTACCCAGGGCATGGTTCTCATAGATACATTTCATTTCTAATTGCATGGAGAATCCTAGGATCAGTTATCTTTCAAACCACTTTCCATTATCCATCATTAAACTTTTGTACTAAAAAGTCTTGCCCCCATAAAGGTAGACCTATAAGCTTAAATATACTTGTCCATGTCTAAAACTAGCACTTAAAATCAAATTGGGATGCCAAAATTTCACTTGGGTTTATTGCAGACTACTCCCTCAAAGGACAAATACCCCACAACTAAATTTCTTAAAAATAGACTGCTCCCTTGAAAGACTGCTATTTAAAAAAATAAAAAAAATCTAACTTTAGACCACTCCCTTGAAGGATGGTTACATTAAATTTGTCAAAATAATTATTTGAAACTTCTTGCATTGATCAACTTCATCAACCTATCAACACACAAAAAGTACCAAAGAATCCTATGTCTGCATTAAAAGCAAGCAAACCACAATCAACATTTACATATGGCATTATTAGACTTCTCACATCAATCAGTCTACACATTATATTAAGGAATGGACTTGTCTATTAGGGTTGTTCGATCACCTAGAGAAGGTGAAAAGTAACCCACATTAAGCTCCCATATTACCCATTTCCCATTCAACCATCTACCTATCACCTACTTTCCATTTTAAAACTCTCTAAAATAAAGGGATTATGAGCTTACTTGACGTGATCCCCTAACCTTCTTTTTCAATCAAAGCATGATCATACAAAGCATTGGAAAGGCTCATTCTCATTAAGCCAATATGACTTCGGTTTTATCGAGCCTTTGTCAATGACATCATCATGCCTTTCTTGCCCTATCATTATTAGTTCATGAAGACATGTGTCTCATGATTGTTTTATCTTTTCCCTAATTTAGTTTGTTACCTATACCTACTTTATGTGTTTTCATTATATTCCCATGTCACATACCATATCCAAAATTTTATAATGTAATACATATACATTTAAAACTATGAGACCAAACATTAATCATATCATAAACCATATAATCAAAAACCATAATCTAAACAGTCCTATCCATGATCATGACCATGAACAAACACATCATCCATAATATAATAAGCAAACATTATCAATTTAATAAATTTAAAATCACAAGCACATTTTAATTCCATCATCTTATCATCATATAAATCATCCATAATCTTTAGCATCATATCTATCCAAGACATAAAACAAACCATATTCTCCATTAACATGTCATCATATGCCTAAACCTAAAAATCCACATATCACCTTATAAAGCATGGGGCATGAGCATCTTACCATTTCCTCATATCAAAACATACACCATGCACATTGCTAAACATTAAAACTAATGAGCTACAAATAAGCCACATTCATAACCATATTTACACATCATATCAACAAATAACATAAACCATGTCATCTGCCATTTACCATAAACATTATCCATGAGTCACATCATATCTACCACATAAAAACCATGTCACATCTATAAGCTGTGCCATCATTTTCATTAACATGATCATATATACATCATCTATTCCATCACCAATCACATATCCATTATAATATCATAAACAACATCTTTATATGATAATAATCAAAACTATCAATGATCATATATATCATATCCATCCAATGAACACATCTTAAATATATATGAATAACATTACCCATAGCCTAATCACATCGTCTATCACATATCTATAATCATGTCATAAATAAAATCATTCGTCATCCATAATCATGTACATCAAATGCCAAAAAAACATGCACATCCATAAACATCATCACATGCCTAGGTCAACAAGCCAACATCTCATTCATAATCCATATCATCATAACTACATCCTAACCATAATCAACATCTATATCATTATGAACATAATCAACATATATATAATCATGAACATCAGACAACATAATCATCATATACATCATCATCCAAGTCATACATTTTAGTGATGTATACATCATCATATCATAAATACATAGAGTAATGTATCAATCTCTCTCATATACATATTGCATCATTGGAAAATAGGATAAAATCAAAATCAAGAACATATGCATCATATAATATTATCTATCTATCCCTTGGTACACCACTACCACTAGCCCCATCTACAACTACACCTACACCTACACTACCATCTAGTGGTAGCCCCCCTAATATCCCTACTTGCCCCATTATCGAGGCCCATTGTCTTGGAATAGATATAAAAATACCCCCTACCAAGCTGGCCCTATACTCTCCATATCTCATCTCCAATGGCAACTATGCTAGCACTATCACTTCATTAAATCTTAGCTCTTTAATGGTGGTTAAGTATCATATCCTTGAAACTAATATTATGTGGTGCTTCTAATACTGTTATGGTCACTACTACCCTCTATCTTAGTGAATCTCTATCCTAAGTCACTAACCTAAGAGAGATCCTTGCTTGATAACACTCTCTAGTCAAGGTAGAAATATAACCCTGTAAACAACCACCTATCCCTATAAATTGGTAATCTAGGCCTATGTTACTACCAATGTTATTATCACCTATAGATCCTATGCTAGTGCCCTAGTGAGATGCACATCCATAGGATGTTAACCACTATCATCCTATCTAAAGTTATTTTCTATATATCTGGCATAGTACCAAGCCACATATCCATCTATAATACTTATATCATCAATGGTGGCTCTAGATGATATCTCTTTGTAGTCCAAAATGAATTCCTATGGTAACGGCTTTGAGAATTAAAACTTAGCATCTTCCCTCCTATATTTAGGGACATCTGGTGGGATCCCCTAAACAAGTCCAAACTATCTCTATACTTGCTTAAATGGGATAAACTCTATCTCCCCATCATGCTTCCTATAAATCTAGTGCCATATTTATAGGGATAATGTGTGATAGCTGTACCTGGGCCACTTAGGCCAATGTAAATATAAGCTCCATAATATATTAACTTCCACCAACCCCTCCAAGGCATCCTTAAACCACCCAATGTCTTGACCACCACCACTAGTACCTATCAATGTATAGTTGCCCCTCCATCTAGTGAAATGAATTGGAAATGGATCTTGGTTATATCCATCCTAGGGTGACCCCATGAGCCTCATTATCCAAATGTGATCATATATCCAATAATGGAGAACAAACCCAATGCTGATCCCATATCACCATGTGCTCTAAAGGCCCATATCTCTTTGTATATTTGCACTAATAGCACTAGGGCCAATCCAAACATAGTCCTCCCTAAAAGTATCTCTACTAGCACCTCTAGTAATAGGTATGGGAAGCGGCTGCTACTTGAATCAAGCATCATGAAGTAAGACAAGACCATCATCATCATCATGAGCAAGCATCTATATATAGGAGCCATCTAGTACAAGGGCCTGTAGCTAGATATGTGAATTATGAATTTGACTAAGAAGAGGAGATTAGCATTGTGTTAGTGACAAAATGAACAATGTAAATTGACAAACAACACAATAAACTAAGACCTTTATGACTAGTTACTAGGGTGAAATTAATAAAAAAATGACAAACACAACTAAAAATTAAGGAAAAACAAGAATCCTTCACCTTCTTTGGATGCTCTAAATGTTTTTGTAGTGGCTTTCTTAGCTTGTGCTCATGAAGTATTCATCAAAGGAGGCTTGACTATCTCCTCTTCTCCTTGGCACCTTGTGGCTTTGGCTTGGATTGGCTTGAAATCAATTTGGCATGGTAACACTAATTGTAATATCTTTTTGAATCATTTTTGCATTATCAAGAATTTTGAAGATATTTGAGCATAATAAGTTTACATCAAAATAGCTTAGAAATGATGATCATGGCCTCTCTATTTATAGATTTTGGAAAATGGCTAGAATAAACATAAACCATCCATCTCAGGATTGAGATGTGTGGCTAAGGATTAATCCAATTTTGAAATCAAAACTCATAAATAGGATCATCAATATTTGGGATAGAGGAGAAATTAACAGGCATGGAGGGCATTGATGAGGCATGGGAGGCATAAATCTTGATATTTGTGGTATTTATGGCCTAGGAATGTCTTCCTAAGAAATGATCTCACTTGATAATGCAAATATTCAATATTAATTTCTAAAAACAAGTTTTCAATAAGTTTCCATGGAATTATTAAGGCTTTAATTTTGTTTAATTAGATGTTAAGCACAATTAAACACTTTGTGCAAAAATTACTCAAATTGATTAAAATGCCTTGTTATTGGTCCAAAATTTGAATAGATTAGAATTGGAAGTCAGTGTCAGATGCATTGGATCTACTATCCCATTTAGGATGTTACCAACACCAAATAACAAAAGCACATGTCTTGTACAAGAGATTTGATAAGAAAGAGCAATCCAAAGCACCCAAGTACAAAATTGGTATTTTGACTCAAAATGATTTGATCAAAGTTAGCTAGCCCATAAATTATATTATCCTATTTAATGATACTCTAGCCAAAATTTCCACTTGAATATGTCAGTTTCACATCATTTAGCATGTTTTAGTGTTTTTAGGCCAAATTGTGCATTTTGGTGAAAATTGGTCAAAAGCCTAGTTATATGTCATTGGTGGCTAGATTTAGGTGTCTATACAATCCACCTAAGTGAAATCAAGCATGTACTCAATTTGCCCCATATATCAAATCCATACGATAGTCAATCTCCTCACTCTCTATATGGTAAATTGGCTCCCCTCAAATGGGTAACCATGTAATGCACTGAATATCCTCTAGAAGAATAGTCATCTCCCCTGTCAGTAGTAAAAATGTGTTTGTGGTCAGGTCCCATCTCTCGATGAGTGCCAAAATCATACTCACGTCTTGTGTTAGGTACTATTAGTGAATCATCATGCCTAGTCTGACTATCTCCATATGTCTTCATTCCCCTATGGTCATCACATCTTCAACCTTGATAAAAATATGAGGGACTTGGTCCCTCATCTGAATCTATTTGCATGCTTGCATAAAAATAATGGTAGCAATGGCTACTTAGTTTTCAACATCTACCTAAATACCACCCTACACCTACCTTTCTCAATTTATTTTAACCTAACATAGTTGACAACGAAAACCCTTACATATACCTTACATCTATCCAGACCTCTCCAACACACCTATGCATTTATCAAACACCAACCCTAACATATCATTTTATCCACCTAATCACTTTTATTTGATAACCTCTACCCACTAACCTATCTTCTTATCTAAATCTTTCAACATATGCCTCACTCCACTATTTTCATCTCTTCAATCATTTACACACTTTAACACCTTTTACGACCTTTTATCTACCAACATACGAAGTGAGAATTCATATACACTTTACATAATTTCACATACCCTAATTTTTAACCCTTTTAAACATTTCCTATTCAAACATTATTAACACTTTATATCTTTTACAAACAACAATACACATCTACAAATGTACTATCATTAAACAACTTTTAACAATACATTTTTTTCATGAATTTCTCAAGTTTTCAAAATACATTTAAATATTTTACCATTTTCTTATTTTTATCAACCACTTTCAAACCATAAACATTTCAACCAAACCACTTTAAAACATCATACAAACATTTTAAGCTTTTCAATGTTTTAAAACATCAAATACTCCCCCCTCTTTTATCACAACTTTCCTCCTATCCTTTGACCATCGATGGTTTCGTAAAACATAAACAATCCCTTGTGGACCTTTTTCCCTCTTGGGCTTGATAGGTGATGGTTGAGTTAAACCATTTACGGTCACTATGTGTGACCAATAGTGATGCTTTCTCTACCTAAACCTATTCCCACCTTAATTTCTACCCAACACACCCTTCCCCTATGAAATTCATCTACACATTATCCTAATTCCATGAAACCTAAAAAATAGGGCTTTGTCTCTTTTACACCCCTTTCAAAACCCTACCAAAATCATTCAACACTAACAACAATGCACCTTAAAAAATAACCAATTACACTATGCTATCAATTTAAAGATAATTTCTACCTTGTTCTATGATCATTGGCATGATCAGAGCCCTTGTACCATAGATCAATTGCATCTTCATCCACCCTCTATCAAATCACTGCTCGAGTCAACTCCACACACACAATCCACCAATCAATCAAGTCCACCTTAGAAAGCTCACATACAAAAGGAAATATAAACAAATCACCTAGAGTACAACATGCTAAAATTCAAGTGGTTAAACTAAAGTTATGTTTTACTTTTGACCTTCTAAATTTTAAGGTTTATTCTTGACCATCAATGGTTAGGTTGACCATTGACAGTTGATCTAGGGGAAAACCCTAACCATTGATGGTAAGGATTCCCCACCTTATTTTCAAAAATTTCCATATACCCCACTTAGGTGCATAACTTTTAGGGAGATCACCTACTCTCAACCAAACCAACATTAGACCAATCAAAAATTACCCTTCTCTAACCACTGACCTATTTAACTACATCCACTTTAACATTGGATGTTTTGACCTAAACTTACACATGTTTTATGATGACCTTGTCTTTATCATTTTGACCGTACCAACCCACCTTGCCAAGTTGAAAATTTTCACTTCGTACTACCTCATGTGTGAATAGACCATTTGTGTTGTTTTTTAGAAGCACTTCCTATCCTAGATACCTGTATACAATGTTGACCCTATCTAGATGACTTGATAGGCATGCCTTGATCAGATATGACCAACACTGTAGACCGGTTACCCTATCATATGTGTCCTTAGAATCTGTCCTTATTTGTATCAACATTGGCAACTTTAGTCTCTATGTGATCTTGATTATTACACATAGTCATATTTTGTGTGCACATTTGAGTTTCTTAATCATGATGTGTTAATTACAAATCATTAACTAATTAAATAAGTAAAACTAAATTAAACAAAATCAAAATCATAAAAAACAAATAATTTTACCAGGCATAGGTGTAGGTGTTAAATAAGAAAAACTAAATTAAGGGGGAAGGTGTAGTTGAACTTGGATATGGTTTACACTCCATTGAACCAAAAATTATGAGTAATCCTCTTTGGATGGGGAGGAATGACCTAAAAATCAATAAGACCAAAAAAAATTGAATTAGTATGGTTAGTAAGTGGGTTGCCTAGCAAATACTAGATCTTAGAAGTATGAAACTTCCTTGGATGGATGTCAACCCAATTTAAAAAATAAATTAAGTCTAAAAGATGCTGATAAAAATGATTAAGTAAATAATTGATAAATTAATTTAAGAAAATGATAAAATAATTTAATATTGCTTGATTACTTTGGAAAAAAACTAAGTTAATTTGCATGAAAGAAATACTAAGGTGATAATGGTTAGGTTTGGTTCTGTATTTTGGTTTTGTATTGTGCTAGAGTTATTTGATAGGTTTAGATGGTTGTTTTTAGCTTGATATTTTTAGGAATAATGTTTACATAGAGAACTCTATCGGTCTTTGTGGATTGATGTTGGTTATGCAGAATCAACATCGATAATTGTGTAAATTTTTTTTTTTGACTTTGGTGGAATGGTTGGGTTTTGGATAGTTTTGAGGATTTGTTGGGATGGTTAAATTTTGGGATAGGCTCATGAGGTTTGGAATGAATATCAAAAATATTTAGACATAGGTTTTAGTCTCAAAAATATTATGTAAGGTTGATGGGTGATTTATGGAAAAGGAGTTTTAAAGTGCATAGCTCTAACCAGGTAGTTGGGGCTATAGGGAAGGAATGAAGACACTAAAGGTAATAAATGCTGAGAGATTCAACTTTGAAATTGAATAAATAATAATATATACTTACCTAATGTAATAGTGTTATCCTATAATTGAATGATATTTTAATGAAACTTGGATAGAGACATAGAAGAATTTGGGTAGTGTAATGGCACTAAAACCTTTAGTTTGTCAATGGTACAACTCTATTATGCCTCTAAAAAATATCTGGTTCTCTAGTTTATCTCTCTATTTCATGTATAAGCTCTAAAAAATGATAACTCACACTCAGACTCAACTCATTCAACCTATGGAACAAATGTCCTAGATAAACCTAAGTAATCGATGTCATTCTTAATCAACTGGTGTCGGCCAAGGGATGATTAGTGTTGATCATGGTATAATAGGGATAACTTACTAAAAATAGTGCTTTGAACTTACTTTTGAATTTAGGACCATTTCAAATGGTCCAAGTTGGTTTAAAAGAGTGTGATCACATAGGTTGAAATAGTCTAGGAAGGTAAGGGATTAAATTTAGGGCAATAAATAGTCTTAGGTGGGTAGGACTTAGGTGAATTAGTCCTAGGACAAGGTGGCAATGAGTTAGCATGGGACTTGATCTTAGGGTGAGGTGGAAATAGGGGTTTATTATCTTAATTAAATAAATAATTAGCTAAATGTGGGTAGGGTTAAATGGTTCTTCAAGGGGGTTAAGAGGTGTTTTAACCAAAGGGGTTGAAAGGGTTGTGTTGTGACATCTAGAACCATTGGTGTAATTTTATAGTGTCTACATTTGCAATTTTTTGTTGAAAAATTTGTATTTAAAATATATAAAACAAAAACTAATGATTTGTGGAAGGTTAGATGCCCAAAATGTGGGAGGTGTTCCCCCTCAAACCAAGAATTGATGAGGTGAAATATAGTCAAGTTTGAGTTTGAGAAGTGGATAAGTTGGTGATAAGGTTGGATGGTTATTTGAGAATTTAAGAATGAATAGATGCAAATAATATGACTAATTTTGATATCGTAGATGATGCATATAATAGGATAAAATAGTTGAAGTGGTTTGTAAACTAGGTGGCACTAGAAGGATAAGTGATAGGATAACCAGGCCGCAACATTAGGCTTAGTTGATATGGGGTACACCTATAAACTTAAGTCTCTTTTTTGAGGTGTATGTGTTCTTAGGGATCCAAAAGTAGGATGTGATCCTGGTAATAAAAAATGGTCATAGGTGTCAAGACCGCAAAGGGTTATGATCCAATTCACCTAATGGGTTGCACACAAAATTAACACAAATTTGTCAAGCTCAAAAGTATGGTAAGGTAGTTATGGGGTCAAAATGGCTAAGGCAAGGTTATCACAAAAAGTGTGTGTAGATACTCTAAAATTGCATAATTTTAAATGTCAAAACACCTATAACCCCTAGCTGACCTTGAAGTTAGTTAACCACCTAGTTGACTTAGCCTATTTATTAATTTACTAACTTAAATTTTTAAATCACTCCTTTTTAACCCATTTTCCTATAAACCTCAACCGCTGATGGTCAGCCTAAACATCGATGGTTAGCCTGACCATCAATGATCAGGTCTCTAAGCCTGGTTTAAAGCTTTAAAGCATTACCAGTTATATGAGATAAGCATGGCACATTTTGCAAATTCTATTTTGTGATGTAAACCATTTTTAAAGCATCAAAATTAGCAAATGTTTATTCTATGTAATTAGTAACTTTCTCCTGTATATTTAGTAACTTCATCCTATAAAATGAGAGAAATAGGAGAAAAAGGGATCCATAACTCTAGCAATTCATGTCCAAGCTATCTTGCATCTAGTTATCCAATATCCCTTCAATAAGCAAGAAACATCAATAGAGACTCAAATCTCTGTCAGTATCACTTTCAAAGGCCAAAGTATTTTCACTCTAGCCAAATTTCTTCAATACTCCACCACCAAGTTATAGGTATCTCTTTTTTGTTTTCTTTGATTTATATTCTATTTCTAACCTCCCTATCCTATCAGATATATTATTATCTTATTTCCATTCCCTTAATCCATAACATGCCTTTATTTTCCTGATTACCCAGCTTACAATCCTTTTCTAATCATTCTTAGAATCACATAGGTAACTACCTACATTTATCCCAACCATCGATGGTTACCTCAACCATCGACCATCACCCAACCGCTGATGGTTAGCCCAACTATCAAGGATCACTATGAAAAAATATAATATCAAGTTATTTCCACACCTTTGACCCCAACCAAACCCTATTTTCTATCTTCCTACCTATTCCCAGAGACTTTTCTAAGTTTTTGAACCTAACCCCAACTATCTTAGAATGAGTATTGACCTACTTTTACTATATTTAGTGTTTTTGTTTAACAATAAATTTAATTTCATCTCATCTTACATACATTTAATTTATATTTATTGAATTTAAGTATTCTTTATTTTCATTTATATCAACTTAATTATTATAAATAGTGGATTGACAACTTGCTAGTAAGCTCACGCTTCTTAAATCTAGCTCATGCTAGGTAGTCCTCTCAACCATCCATCTAACAACCCCTTTTCTAGTGTCTTTCTTATCTATAGGTTTTTATTTCCAAGCCAAAAAGGATTTCCCATCATCATCTGGATCATGTGCACACTTTTACCAGGTATTCTTCTACACACCCTATTACTAGTTTCATTATTTGCTTCCAAATTAAGAAATGAGTGGAAATTAATCTGAAACAGTGTGAATCATTGGCCAAAATGACCAAGTTTAAGGTGATTTAGTTGGTGGGTTGGTGGAGAATAAGGTGTTCTCCTATGTGTTTATGGTTGTTTTAATGTGGTTGTGTTGAAAAATAGAATGTTTTCATAATAAAAACACCTAAATGCTTTATGATGTGATTTTCTATTTGAAATGACTTAGATTCTTTTGAGAGATATAACTTTGACATATAGATTGCTTTGGTTGAAATTATATATGTAAAAGGTAAAGGTGAATGAGGATACAATGACTCAAATGTAAGGCACATGCCTTAATGATTGTTTTAACAAGTAGTCATGTAATTAGAAGAATGAGATTAAATGCTCTCATTGGAAAAGACCATAAATTAAATAGGTAGGATTATGTGCATAAATTCCTTGTCTACTTGTCATTATATTTAGTTCATTTATTAAATAAGTGACTTTATCATTTTGTGTCAAGTAAGCTTGAAATTCATTGATTGAGAGGGTAAAAAGGGTGATATATTATAGATAGGTGAATGGAGGGTAGTGTAAAATTATTATGGGGATGACTTTTCCCTTTTGTAGGGGACCTAAGAACCATTATAGGCAAGTCCATGTCTCATTTTGGTGTAGACTAATCAATGCAAAAGGTCTACTAATGTTTTACGAAAGCTGATCAATATGAAAAGCTTTTTTTGAGATATATTTTTGTTTTTTTATTTTTGAAGTAGGGTATCTTGATTATTTTTTTGGTTGATAGGTTGGGGAAGCTAATCAAAGTGGAAAGCTTTCATGTGATTAATTTTTGACAATTTTTTGACTTTGCCATCTGTTGACCAAATTTGACCCTACAGGTCAAATTGGGACCCATATAGGTAAAAAATTGATATTTAGAGGTTAATAAGGGGTTTAAAATTATTTAATAAGTTTTATTATAGGTTATTTGATGTCATTCTAGATCATATTAGCCTTGGTCATTAGTCATTTGTCCTTATGTCAAATTTGAGTCATTTTAGGGGTCAAAATAGAGAATTAAATGACTTATACGGCCTCTTTGGGAAAGGTGAAGGTTTAAAAATATTATGTAATTTTACACATGTCCTATTATGCCTTAATAAACTATTCATAAATAAAAGTGATAGGTTATTTATAAGAAAGATCAATTTTCCTGGGAAAATATAAGAGTTTGGCACTTGTACAGTCCATGGGGGAAGATGACACATGGGACAAGGCCATGGAATGTATATAAAACTTCCTCAAGCTCAATTAAATGTTTTAAATTATATATAAGTGCCATTTTTGAGATAAAACTTTTTTACTCCTTATTTTCCATTTTAAACACACATAACCATTCAATAGGTTTATGCTTGGTATGGATAGTTGGAGAACTTCTAGATAAAACACCTTTGGGAGGTGAAATTAAATTAAGAGAGATTAATTTACATAATAATATTTTTAATAATGGTGTCTTGTGCTTTATGAACCATCCTCATGAGGTTGGCATATCTTATTTACTTACAAATATGTGAACCCTATAGGTTTTGCTCTTGTTTGGATGATTCCATATAATACAACTATTGGGATTGATTATAAAGGATTTTTAATCCCTCCTATAATGATCATGATGTTTTTTTATCATTTTAAAGTGTTTTTATGTGCTAAGTATCTTAGATTTCAAGTGAAGACATTTTTTTATGTAATAGGTAAGTTTCCACCATTTTCAAGATTCTCATTCCTTGGCAGTGATTCTAGGGGGTGTAAATAAGTTATTTATCAATTTTAAAATTTCCTCTTAACCCCTAACAATTAAATCTCATTATCCAAGGCAATTCTTCATGAGGGTGCAGTCATGAACACCATCCAGTCAACTCTTTGCTCACTTTTACTTGCAATCATGGTGAAGCATGTGCTTGAAACCTATATGGTATGTTCAAATAGGTGTGATGAAGGTTTTAATTCCTTTTTGTATCTTTTATTAGTATGAGGTAGTAAGTTAAGCTTCCATATGGTGAAATAAAGAGGGATTATGTAGTCATGTGCAACATTTACATATAGTCTACCAATGGAATGTGTACTTACAAGTATTTGAAAGGTTTCAAATGTTGAAATGTGGTGTAGAGGTTTCCTTCAAGTAATTTAATATCATCATCCATAATTTGAGTCCTTTAATATCATAACTACCTAAACTCACTATCTTCCATCATATAACTTAATCTTCACCTAAAGGGGTCTCTTTGGTGACTTCATGATGAGATGGGGAAGTTGATGGTTGTTCCAATATTTTAGGATTGATAATATTGCATTTAGATACTTGGTGGAAGTATAAAATTGATCATAATCATGTATATTATGTGCACTACCTAAACTCACATTGCTGCATGTACATGAAAACATGCACCTTCAGGTGGCATTAACAGAGCATGAAAGTACTCTTATGGAAGAGTTGAGATAAGTGGTGAAAGTACTCTTTTGACATGAAAGAACCACTTGAAGGGATAGGTTGGAAAATAGAGGTGAAAATCACTTCCAAATACAATGAATTTAGGTTTAGGGACCATTTTCCCTAAAATAATAAAATAGACTTATGGGCCATTTAGCTAGCAATATACAATAGGGCTATAAGGACTTTTGAGGCATCATAATGGATTTGTATTGTAACCTTATCATATTAAAAGATCCTTGTAAAGAATAAATTCAATAATATTAGTGGAAGATGGTTATTTGGGGGCCTCAAAGTTAATATTGGAACACTAAACTCCTTTAATATTATCTACAAGATCTTAACCTAAAGGGATCTTAGCAACCTAATGTTGCAATACCAAAACATGATTCCATGAGCATGGTTATAGTCCATGAAAAGAGTACCAATGGGCATAGATACCATTATGAGTATTTTTTTAGTGATGTTTTTGATCCCTATATGCATCTATAGGTATCTCTTGCCTAGAAGTGGACATATAGTAGATTGTAAAGCCACACAAATGCATAATAAGAGACTGAACATGAAACTTATGAGTATGGAGATACATTTTAGATGATAAATTTATTCCCAAAGACCTAAAATAATATCCAAAATAGGATAACACATTTTTTAATGTAAAATATACACCTACAGGTTGTCATGGCTCCAACATAGTCAGCTATAATAGACTATATGCTGACAATGACTTAGTTGAGGACTATTTTAAGTATTTGGCATAGTAAATACATAGAATAGGTGACTAAATGAACTATGTGATGAATTTTAGGGTTTTAATATGACCCCATATCAATGTAATTATCTCCAAAAAAGTGATTTGCACCTACAGGCAAGGGAAGCATACAAACAGGGTTAGCTTACCAATCAGGCCTGACTGAGAAAGAAAAGTTTTAAAGATGCAAGCATGGACTATGAGAGTTGGAAAATATTTTAAATATTCTCATAATTTTTGAAAACATCTCCAATAACATCATGATATATTATAAATCGTATAGAGGGCTTCAATCATGCATACTCAGTCCACATCAAAACACTATGCACAATGCTCTTTTGCATAGTCTGTCTTGGGTTTTGTATAAGTTAGTGGGGTATAATGACCTAGTCAAGGGATAAAAAATGGTAAAAAACCTATTTATGATGTAAATAATCCCATACAACCTTTACTTTTTTTAAGTAAATAGGGGAAGTGCCCTTTATTTTGTCTCAGATAGAGAGCATTTCCCTTTATGCACAAACCTCCAATCTTTAAGAATGGAGAGGAAGGGATGAGATAAAGGGACAATGAGACATTGGATAAGGTATGAATAGATGTTTAAAGTGTCTAAAAAAAATGATAAACCAACATATAGGAATAAATTCCAATAAGATGACCTAAAATCTCAAATTTATAGTTAGACCTATTAAGTAGGTTTAGGCCTATAACCCAAATGAAAGGCCACTTCTATTTCTAACCTTAGGTGAGATTTATAATAATTTTTATAATGTTAATGCAATTAAAACATATGTTTATAAGATATTTTTAAGCAAATTAATCCATGAAAATGTCAATTTTGGACTTTAAGATATTTCAAGCTTTTGCAAAGTGGAGAAAAGGCTCGATAGACCAAATTTGAGTGCTCACATCTCCTTGAAGGTTTTGGATGGAGGTAAAGGAGGTTTTAAGGAGTTATATAAAGTTATTAACATAAATTTTGTGGAATTAAGTTGATATTTGGATGTCAAACCTTTATGAAACATCACTAAAGGTCAAAACTTTTCAAAACCCTTGCTAAACCCTTATAAGGACCTGATTGGGAAAACAAGGATGTAGATGCATATAAACAGAACATAATGATAAGGAAAGTGGTTGGAGGTTAAATATTAATCTTCAAGGTTTCTCCATATCAAATTATGTGTTAACCTATCTATAAAGATGGGGTACAAAATGGGTTCTTTTGACTATTTGTTACATTATGTAGGTTCTAAGAGGTTCCAAGAGATGAAACCAACTTTAGGATAAATTTTAATACTTAAGATACATATAAATTTAAATTTCATGCATTTTAAAAAATCCTAAGTGTGTTTACTAGATACTTCATCTCAGCCAGTGAAAATTGGCATAGTGAACATGGTGGTGAGAAGTGTGAAAACTCCAAGTAAAAGTGATTTTAAGGTGTGCATGATGTATCTAAGGACATGGAGGGTATTAAAACATGTCATTAAACTCATTTTATGGATTTTAATGGGAAAATAAATCCAAATTTGAGGCCAAGTGTGAGGATTGACTAAAACAGGAGTTTTTTAAGTGTGCAAACAATGATAGATCATTTCCAGATGATTTTACGTGACCAAGACTATAACCAATGCATGGAGAGGCATGAATGAAACCCTTCACCTTAATTGAAATCATTAGGCATATATATATATATATATATATATATATATATATATATATATATATATATATATATTCAGTTTTGGGATGTTAAAATAGGGATAAATCATGAAGGCATTTTTTTGAGCTAAAATGAGAACTTCTATACCACATTTCAAGAGTTTCATGACTTGGGGTGATACTTGTGCTTCCTAACCTTGCACAGCTAATTTCACATCTTATTATCATGAATATGTAACTCATTTTCTTATCTTTAAAATTTTCCTTGTGACCTTTGGACTTCTCTCTTCTCCTCTCTCTCTCATGTTCTATAACTAGCCATTTTGGCATTTATAACTTATGCTCCACTTGAGTATGGCAAAGCCTTGCTCATTTGCATACCATTTAATCAATAACACTACTTATTTTTACCTCTTTCATGACTATTAATAGTGTGTTTTAATTTTATGATTTATCTTGCTTAGTGATAATATTTGTTTCCTTAGCATGTTGTCTCATTCTCTCACCTATTTACAGTTGGAAAGCTTCTTCTTGTAGGTCATGTGAAATGTTATATTAATGTGTCAAGGTTGAGTGAGTTAGTCTATTCAAATAATGACATCCTAGGCCTCTTATTTATTCCTTCTAGTCTAAACATTCATCACAACCTCATAATGAAATATTGATGTGAGAAGATGCAGATTGGAGAAGTATATGTTTGGTTAGTTCCTTGTTCTCATGTGTAACATGCAGCTAGTTGGTAGTCATAAACTAATTTAGTGTATCACCTCACTTAAGATAATTTGATTTCAGTTTTCTCTTTCCCTTTTCCCTCAGAAGTATAGGTCTAGTAGTGCTCTATAAGTGGTACATCAAGGGAGCTATCCCTATCTAGAGATTCACCTCATTCTTAGGCTCACCCATAGCCCTGAGGTGTTTCAATTATGCCATTTAGATGAGGAGAGATGAGACATATCCTCAAAGGCTAAAAATACAAGTGACAACACCATCCTTAAAGGCAGTGGTCTAAGTTTTGGATTTATTTGATTTTGATAGCTATCCTTCAAGGGAGCAGTCTATCTTTTTGAGTAATTCTAAATTGTTTTGGCAGCTATCCTTCAAGGGGGAAGTCTATAGCTTTAGACATGAGCCATAATATATGTATTTTTATTTTAAACATAGATTATCTTATATAGGTATAAGGTTTTCCTTTATGAAGGAAAAATTGTAGCATAAAAAGGTTAAATGATGGGTGATAGAGGTTTAAGGGATAACGACCATGGTGATCCATCTTATACAGTGTAGAAACTATCCATGAGAATCATGCCATGGGTAGAGCCTTGTTACCCATGTTTAGGATTAGGATAAAACTATGATGGATAATCAAATGATCATTTTATTTAATTGGGTTATCCTTAAAATAAGGGGATGAAGGTGATACATTTGTAAAATAAGGGATGAACTTAAGTTAGACACAAGGTGATATAGAGCATGTTTTAACAAAGTAATAGACGTAGATGAAAAAAATTGAATGGCTATGGTTTTATTTTACTTCAATTAATGATAAATGGTAAGTCACAAACCCATATTTATTAATGATGATAAATGGTCCAAGCCAATTAGGAACAAACTTTCCCTACTTGCTTCTTTCCATGATAGTTACATGTTGATTTTCCATTAAGATGAGGTACCCAATGTTGAATTCTCATTATTTTAGGTGTTGGTTATAAGTGAATTTGATTCACTCTTAATAGAGATGAAGATGGTTAAGATTTCCCAAATAACATTCATCAACTAGCTCAAGTTGGGTTAATAATTCTTGATGATAGTCCTCTTTTGAGATGATATCCTTTAGGAAGATGCAAAGGGAGGGAATTTTCACTTCAAGAGGCAAGTTAACCTCTACACCATAGAAAAGTGAGAAAGGGGTGGCACCCATATGGGTTTGAATGTTATTTGGATATGCCCACAAGGCAAAAGGAATGTGAAAGTGCTAATATTTACTAGATTCATTGACCACTTTGATGAGAATTTTATTAAGGGTCTTGTTAGAGGATTTGACCTATCCAATAGCTTGTGGGTAGTATGGAGATGAAAAGCTTAACTTAATGTAAAATGTGTCTCAAAATTTTCACAGTTTCTTATTATTGAATGGCTTACCATTATTGGTGATGATTTTGTGAGGAACATTGAAGCAACATATGATATGATGATTGATGAAGTCAATAATCTTGTTAGCTTTGGTTGAGATGAGAGGAATAGCCTCCACCTATTTGGATCATTTTTAAATCACTGTGACAATATAATGATGTCTCTATGAAGAGTGAGGGTTGATCTCACTAATGAGATATAATGCCCATTGAGATAAGGGATATAAGTCCTTATCAAATTTAAGGGCATTACTAGGAACATCATGTAAGTTAGAGTGATATTGACACTTGACACATTATTTTACATAGTTGTAATAGTCTTGGTTGAGGGTAGACCAATAATTTCCATGACAAAAGATGTGCTTAATGATAGCTAAGCCACCAAAGTGCCCTCCATACTTCCCATCATGAGTTTAGTTGATTGTGAAAGGGATTTTAGAGCTATGAAAGCACCTAAAAAGTAGACCATCCAATTTTTTTTTCTAGAGGACTCCCCCTAGTATGGTATAAAAATAATTATGCTGCATTAAATCTTGTCTATCACTCCTATAATGGTTAGAAGGGATGATGGCTAAGGTGAGGTAGTAAAAAAATTACTTAAATCATATATCCGATTGGTTTTCCTTGATATTGTAAATAGAATGGAGGTCTATTTTGGTATAAAAGGGTTGGTTAAGTATATGAATGGTGAAAAATATTTTAGATTATGAGGCACATATGGTATTTGAGAATCAAGGGAAGCCATGGTGTTTGTGAACTTTTTTGTCGAACGTGGATAAGGTAGTGATCAAATGATGTCAATAATACATCTACTAAATGTCTATATTTTTAGAGAACATAATTTTTACACTGGTAAGAACTATTTATTTGGTTGACTGCAAGTTGGGAATTACTAAAGATGTTGATAAATTTCAATCCCAAGGACTAAGTTTTTTGGAGACTTAAAACTAGGGATTTGTATTTATCCATGTTTTTGGTGTAATCAAATTTAAGTTTAAAGGACAATGGAAAAGGCTTGATTTTAAGGGGTATAAGGATGATTATAGCACTACCACCATGTTGAAATTTTATCCATCAAATAACATGGTAATTTTTTAAGAAATGTCTTCTTGGGAGGGAGTTGTGATGGACTCATTGGGAAAATCAAGGTTGGAAGGTTGGTTATCAATTAAAGGGGTTTAGGCCAATTGATCGGTGATGATTTACCCTTTTGTTAGACTTATAGTCACTAAGAGGGAGGGGTGAATTAGTGAGCTTAAATAATAAATATTAAAATTTAATTCTTTTAAAATCTTAATCAATTACCATAATCATTAATGAAACATACATATCATTCATTGTAATGAGTAAGAGAGACAATGCGAGACCAAGCACATAACACATGACATATGTGGGAAACCCTCTTGGGGAAGAAAACCCATTGGAACCTAAAATTGGAATATTATTCTATAAAATAAGAACCAATTTAGACCAGATGTGATTGATCAAGGAACTGCCATCCCTTATTTAGTGAGACTAAAATCACATAAGGTGCTACCACACCTATCTATTTGAGTTGCCACAACAACTAGACCTTTAACAAGTTTCACCTTATAAGGATTCTACAACCCCATAGATGTTGAGATGACACAATAACATCTATGAATATCACATATATATAACACTAATTTACTATTAATATGATGAAGATAAAAATTATGTTATCTCTCTTCAACTCTACACACTCAATTCATCCAAATCCACCTTTTGGATCACCCTAGACCTCTTTGCTCATCCTCAACCTGCAAGAGCACTATTTTGACATCAAAAACATGATTCATAGGTCATACACATAATAATTTAACTATTATTATCTTTAACCCATCCACTAGGCACTTTTTCTCTCCTTCACTCTACCATTCACACACAAGCTTCTTACAAGTCTCTCAAATTTTTCACTCATCTCAAAACCATCACATTTGGTTTCACTATTTATAGAGAAATCATGATCAAAACCATATTTATCAACTAATAAGTATGCCTTAAACTTTAAGGATTATATTAAATTGAGACACATTACAATAACATCCATAAAGGTCTCCCATAACACCCATGGCTCACCCTTAAGTAGCCACACCTAAAAAATTGGCCCTTGTATCCCTTATAGGTCTCATAGAGACCTATTCACCCATTTATAACTTCATTGTGAAGGATAAGAACACAAGAAAAATTTCCAACTCATTGAACCATGTCAAATTAGCTATAGGACATCTTTAAGTGCCAAAAACCATCACATTTACCTTCTACATAAGTACAATTCTCAAACAACATTTTGTGCACACAGTCACCATGAATGAATAAACAGTCAACTTATAAACCTTTATTCATATTGCATAAAATTTTTTAAACCTTAATAATGCATATAGATCATCCTTGTGGATTCTAAAGCATGATTCAATATCTCATTCATAAATATACATCAAAATAACAAAAAAACAAGCTTGAACATCCTTCTTGGGTCTCTTGCAGAACACAGTCGAACACACATTCAACATTGAACCTTCATAACTTTGACTATAGACACTTTCAAATATTAAAATTTATATTTTTAGATGTGCCTTGGATTCTTATAAAAATTAAAATTTTAATTCACTATCAAAATCTACCTAGATAAAAAGTTATGGCCCAAAAACTAGACACTAGTCTTTCCTTCATTAAATTCAAATATTTGAATTCAAACGGTCATAGTTAAACTTTGGAAAATATCCTCGCATCTCATGTCCTCATATATTTACATTAAATTAAAACCATCAATATTATTTGAAATTTAATTCATAGTGTAGTAGTTACCAAATGTTAAACTTCTAATAGTTTACCTCATCTGATACAATCTGGAAACTTTGACTCAACATGTACTGTCGTTCTCTACAGATCAGTTAGGTCTTTATCATGCAATGCTCACCATTAGAAATTTCTATAAATACATATGATTATGAAACTTGGAATAATTATATGCCTTATGCACATTTGAATTAAACCACATTGTATATATTAATCAATATAAACACCTGCTTATCATGGATCCTTGGAAGAAGCTTGATCCTTATCTTGTGCAAAATTGACTAAGTATGAGAACCATTGTAAATTTTTTTGAGAAGCCAAATTTGAATAGATATATACTTTTTTGTGCTCAATCGCATGTTCTCAAATTTGGACCATATTATCTCCTCACATAGGATAATAACAGAAAATAACAGTAAGTTATTTTCACCCCCTTGACCCCAACCAAACCTTGTTTTTTGTGTTCCTACCTATTCCCAGAGACTTTTATAATTTTCTAAACCTAACCCTAACTATCTTAGCATGAGTATTGACCCAATTTTTATATATTTAGTATTTTTGTTTGACAAGTAATTTAATTTCATCTCATCTTACATACATTTACTTTCTATTTATTGAATACTTTCATTTATATCAACTTAATTATTATAAATAGTGGATTAACAACCTCATAATAAGCTTGCACTTCTTAGATATAGATCATGCTAGGAAGTCCACTCAACCATCCATCTAAAAACCCATTTTATAATATCTTTCTTATCTACAGGTTATTCCTTCCATGCGAAAGAGGAGTTCCCATCATCATTTGAATCATGTGCACACTTTTACCAGGTATTCTTCTACACACCCTAGTACTAGTTTCATTACTGGCTTCCAAATTCAGAAATGAGTAGAAATTAATATGAAATAGTGTGAACAGTTGGCCAAAATGACCAAGTTTAAGGTGATTTAGCTAATGGGTTGGTGGAGAATAAGGCATTTTCCTATGTGTTTATGGTTGTTTTAATGTGGTTGTGTTGAAAAATAGAATGTATTCATAATAAAAACACCTAAGTGATTTATGATGTGATTTTCTATTTTCAATGACTTAGATGATTTTGAGAGATGTAACTTTGACATATAGATTAATTTGGTTGAAATTATATACGTAAAAGGTAAAGGTGAATAAGGATACAATGACTCAAATGTAAGACACACACCTTAATGATTGTTTTAATGAGTATTCATGCAATTAGAAGGAGGTTAAATGATCTCATTGGAAAAGACAATAAATTCAATAGGTAGGATCATGTGTATAAGTTCCTTGCCTAGTTGTCATTAGTGTTAGCTCATTTATTAAATAAGTTATTTTATCATTTTGTGTCAATTAAGCTTGAAATCCATTGATTAAGAGGGTAAAAAAGGTGATACGTTGTAGATAGGTGAATGGAGGGTAGTGTAACCTTAATGTAGGGATGACTTTCACCTTATTTAGGGGACCTACGAACCATTATAGGCAAGTCCATGTCTTTTCTTTGTGTATATTGATCAATGCAGGAAGTTTACTAATGTTTTACGAAAGCTGATCAATCTGAAAAGCTTTTTTGGGGATATATTTTTGTTTTTGATTTTTTAATTATGGTATCTTGATGTTTTTTTTGGTTAATAGGTTGGGGAATTTGATCAAAGTGGAAAGCTTCCATGTGATTATTTTTTAACAATTTTTTGACTTAGCCATCTGTTAACCAAATTTGACCCTATAGGTTAGATTAGGACCCATATAGGTAAAAAATTGATCTTTAGAGGTTTATGTCATTAGTCATTATGTCATTTTAAGTCAATTTAGGGGTCAAAATAGAGAATTAAATGACTTTTACAGCCTCCTTGGGAAAGGTAACGGTTTCAAAAGATGATGTCATGTGTCATGCGTCCTATTATGCCTTAATGAACTATTCATAACTGAATGTGATAGGTTCTTCAAAAGAAAGAGCAATTTTCTTAGGAAAATAGAAGAGTTTGGCACTTATACGGCCCATGGGGGAAGATGACATGTGGGAGAAGTACATGGAATGTATCTCTATCTTCATAAAGCTCAATTTCATGATTGAAATGCTCTATAAGTGTGAGTTTTGATATAAAACCATTTTGCTCCTTATTTGGCCTGTTAAACACATAGAACCAGTCAATAGGTTTATGGTTGGTACAGATAGTTGGGGAACTTCTAGATCAAATGCCCTTGGGAGGTGAAATTAAAATTAGAGAGATTAATTTACGTAAAAATATTTTGAATATTGATGGCTTGTGCTTTATGGACCATCCTTATGAAGTTGGCAAATCTAATTTGCTTACAAATATGTGAAACCTATAGGTTTTACTCTTGTTTGGATGATTCTGTATAATCAAATTATTAGGATTTATTCCAAGGGATTTTTAATCCCTCATATAATTTTTTACATGTTTGGGTTATCATTTTAAAGTGTTTTTATGGGATAAGTAATTTAGATTGCAAGTGAAGACAATTTTCTGTGTAATAGGTAGGTTTCCGCCATTTTCAAGATGGTCATTCTTTAAGAATGATTTTATTGAGTGTAAATAAGTTAATTACCAAGTTTTCAATGTCTTATTAACCCCTAACCATTAAATCTCATTCTTGAAGGCAATTCCTCATGAGGGTGCAGTCATGAACACCATACAATAAACTCTTTACTTACTTTTACTAGCAATCATGGTGAAGCATGTGCATGAAACCTGTATGGCATGTTCATAGAGGAGTGATGAAGGTTTTAATGCCTTGGTGTATCTTTTATCAGCATGAAGTAGTAGGTTAAGCTTCCATATGGTGAAAGAAATAGGTACTGTGTAGTCATGTGCAACATTTGCATATAGTCTACCATTGGAATGTGTACTTATAGGTATTAAAATGGTTTCAAACATTAAAATGTGGTGTAGATGTTTCCATCAATTTATTTAATATCATAATCCATAATTTGAGTCTTTATAAGGGAATAAAGTTGGTCATAGAGTCAAACTCATTTTCACTACCTAAACTCATTGTCTACCTGCATACATCTCAATCTTCACCTAGAGGGGTCTCTTTGGTGACTTCATGCTGAGATGAGGAATTTGATGGGTGTTTAAATATTTTAGGATTGATAATATTAAATTTGTATACTTGGTAAAAGTATATAATTGATAATAATCATGTATATCTTGTGCACTGCCTAAACTCACATTACTGCATGTACATGAAAACATTCACCTATAGGTGGCATTAATAGAGCATGAAAATAATCTTATGGAAGAGTTGAGACAAGTGGTGACATCCTCCTTAAATTATTAGTGTTATTTTGACATGTCAGACCCACTTGAA
Source organism: Torreya grandis (assembly GCA_037957365.1). NCBI lineage: Eukaryota > Viridiplantae > Streptophyta > Pinopsida > Cupressales > Taxaceae > Torreya > Torreya grandis. The sequence continues at coordinate 187,939 of JARHVA010001024.1, read as the reverse complement.
GGGCTAGGTTGGCAAATGGAGTTGAAAATCACTTCCAAAGACAATGACTTTAGGTTTATAGACCATTTTCCCTAAAATAATAAAATAGAGCTATGGGCCATTTGGTTAGTAGAATACAATAGGGATATAAGGAATTTTGAGGCATCATATTGGATTTTTATTTTAGCCTTATCATATTACAAGAGCTCTACAAAGAATGAATTCAAGAGGATTAGCGGAAGATGGTTATTAGGGGGCCTCAAAGTTGTTATTTAAATGCTAAACTCCTTCAATATTATCTATAGGATCTGAACCTAAAGGGATCTTTTCAACCTAATGTTACAATACCAAAACATGATTCCATGACAAGGTTATAGTCCATTAAAGGAGTACCAATGGGCATAGAGACCATTAGGATGAGTTGGTTAGTGATGTTTTTGAGCCCTATATGCATCTACATGTATTTCTTGCCTGAAAGTAGATGTACAGTAGACTGTAAAGCCCTACAAATGCATAATAAGACATTGAACATGAAACTATGAATATGGAGATACATATCAGATAAGAAATTCATTCCTAAAGACATATAATATCCAAAATATCATAACACATTTTCCAATGTAAAATCTACACTTACAAGTCCTAATGGCTCCAACATTGTTAGCTATAAAAGGTTGTATGCTGACAGTGGCTTAGTTGAGGACTATTGTAAGTATTTAACATAGAAAATACATAGAATGGGTGACTCAAGGAACCACGTGATGGATTATATGGTTTTAATATGACCCAATATTAATGTAATTATCTCTAAGAAAGTGATTTACACCTATAGACAAGGGAAGCATACAAACATGGTTAGCTTACTAGTCAAGCCTGTCTGAGAAAGAAAAGGTTTCAAGATGAAAGTATGGAATATGAGAGTTGTAAGAGATTTTAAATTTTATTATCATGTTTTAAATAATATCAAATACCCTCATGATATTAGAACAAGCATAGAGAGGGATTCAATCACACTTACTTTTCCACATCAAAACACTATGCACAATGCTCTTTTACATTATCTATTTTGGGTTTTGTATATGTTGGGGGGTATAATGACCTGGTAAAGGGATAAAAAGTGGTATATAATATATTTATGATATAAATAATCCTATAAAATATTTTATTTTCTTTATTAAATATTGGAAGTTCCCTCTATTTTGTCTCAGATAGAGGGCACTTCCCTTTAAGCACAAACCTATAGTTTTGAAGAATGGAGAGGAAGGGATGAGATAAAGGGAAAATGAGAAATTTAAGAAGGTATGAATAGATGTTTTAGGTGTGTAAAAAACATTATAAACTATCATATAGGGATAAATCCCAATAAGATGACCTAGACTCTCAAATTTATAGGTATACCTATTAAGTAGGTTTTAGCCTAGATCCCAAATGAAAGGTCACTTCCATTTCTAAACTTAGGTAATATTTATAATAATTTTTTGATTGTTAATGGAAGTAAAAAATATTTTTTTCATATATTAATATTCAAATTAATCTATGAAAAGGTCAATTTTGGACTTTAAGACAATTCAAGCTTGCAAAAGTGGAGAAAAGGCTCGATAGACCAACTTTGAGTGCTCACACCTCCTTGATGGTTTTTCATGGAGTTAAATGAAGTTTTAAGGAGTTATATAAGGTAAATATAATAAATTTTGTGGAATTAAGTTGATATTTTGATGTCAAACCTTTATGAAACATCATTAAAGGCTAAAATTGCTCAAAACCCTTAGAAATATTCGATTGGGAAAACAAGTTTGTAGATGTATCCAAATGGACCATAAATGATAATTAAAGTTGTTTGATGTTGAATATGAATCTTAAAGGTTTCCCCATATCAAATTTTGTGTTGACCTATCTATACAGACAGGGTACAAAATGGGTTCTTTTAACTATTTTGTGCATTATGTAGGTTCTACGAGGTTCCAAGAGATGAAACCAAATTTAGGATAAATATTAGATATTAATATAAATATAAATGTAAATTTAATGCATTTTAAAAATTCTTGAGTGTTTTTACTAGCTACTTTATCTCAGCCATTCAAAATTGGCATAGTGAACATGGTGGTGAGAATTGTGAAAACTCTAAGTGGAAGTGATTTTAAGGTGTGCCTAATGTCTCTAAGGACATGGAGGGTATTTAAAAATTTAATTAAAATAATTTTATGTATTTTAATTGGAAAAAAAATCCAAATTTGAGGCTAAGTGTGAGGGGTGACTAAAAGAGGAGTTATTTTAGAGTGCAAGCAATGATATCTCATTTCCAGATGATTCCAAATAACCAAGACTGTAACCAATGCATGAAGAGACATGTATTAAACCATTAAAATTAGTTTAAATCACCATAATTATCTCTTTTCAATTTTGGGACGTTCAAATATGGATAAATCATGAAGGCATTTTTTTGAGCTAGAATAAGAACTTCTATGCCACATTTCAAGAGTTTCATGACTTGGGGTGACACTTGTGTTTCCTTACCTTGCATGGTTAATTTAACATATAATTATAATTCATATTTAAATCCTTTTATTATATTTAAAATTATCTTTGTGACCTGTGGACTTCTCTCTTCTTCTCTCTCTCTCTCTCAAGGTCTATAAAAACTAGCCATTTTGGCCTTTATAATTTTTGCTCCACCTGAGTATGGAAAAGCTTTGCTCATTTGCATACAATTTGATCAATAAGAATAATTATTTTTACCTCTTTCATGACTATTCAAAGTGTTTTTTAAATTTATAATTTATCTTTCTTAGTGATAACACTTGCTTCCATAGCATGTTGTCTCATTCTCTCACCTATTTATAGTTGGAAAGCTTCTTATTGTAGGTCATACAAAGTGTTCTATTGATGTATCAAGGTTGAGTGAGTTATTATATTCAAATAGTGCCATCCTAGGCATTTTTTTTAGTCCTCATATCCTAACATTCATCACAACCTCATAATGAAATATTGATGTGAGAAGATGCAGATTGGAGAAGTGTATGTTTGGTTAGTCCCTTGATCTCATGTGTAACATGTAGCTAATTGGTAGTCATAAAATAACTTGGTGTATCACCTCCCTTAAGATAGTTTTATTTTAGTTTTCTTTCTCCCTTCTCCCTCACAATTTTAGGTATAGTATTTTTCTATAAGTGGTACATCAAGGGACCTAGCCTTATTTAGAGATTCACCTCATTCTTAGGCTCACCCATAGCCTACAAGTGTTTTAATTGTGCCATTTAGATGAGGAGAGCTGAGACATATCCTCAAAGGGTGAAAATACAAGTAAAAAAACCATACTTTAAGGGAGTGGTCTAGGTTTTATATTTATTTTATTTTGATAGCTATCCTTTGAGGGAGCAGTCTATCTTTTTGAGTAATTTTGAATTCTTTTGGTAGCTATCCTTCAAGGGTTCAGTATATAGGTTTAGACATGAGCCATAATATATATATATATATATATATATATATATATATATATATATATATATATATATATATATATATATATATATATATATATTAAGACATGGAGTAGCTTATATAGGTATAAGGTTTTCCTTTATGAAGGTAAAACCATAGCATAAGAAGGTTAAATGATGGGTGATAGAGGTTTAAGAGATAACAACCATGGTGATCCATCCTATAAGGGGTAAAAAGTATCCATGAGAATCATGTCATGGGTAGATCCTTATCACCCATGTTTAAGATTATGATAAAACTATTATGGATAATCAAATGATCTTTTTATTTAATTAATTATCCTTAAAATAATGAGATGAAGGTAATAAGTTTGTAAAATAAGGGATGAGCTTAAGTTAGACACAAGGTGATTTAGAGCATGTTTTAACAAAAGAACAAATGTAGATGCAAATCATTGAGTGGATCAAGTTCTATTTTACTTCAAGTGATGATAAATGGTAAGTCCTAAAACCATACTTATGAATGCTGATAAATGGTTCAAGCCAATTAGGAACAAACTAGCCATACTTGCTTCTTTCCATGTTAGTTACATGTTGATTTTCCATTAAGATGAGGTCCCGAATGTTGAATTATCATTATTTTAGGTGTTTTTTATAATTGCATTTGATTCTCTCGTGATAGACATGAAGATGGTTAAGAGTGTACAAATGACATTCATCAAGTAGCTCAAGTTGGGCTAAGAATTCTTGATGATAGTCCTCTTTTGAGATGATATCCTTTAGGGAGATGCGAAGGGAGGGAATTTTCACTTCAAGAGGCAAGTTAACCTTTGCTCAATAAATAGGTGAGAAAGGGGTGGCACCCATAGGAGTTTGAATGTTGGTTGGATATTACCATAAGGCAAAATGAATGTAAAAGTGCTAATATTTACTATATTCATTGACCACTTTAGTGAGGATTTTATTTAGGGTCTTTTTAGAGGCTTTTACTTGTCCACTAGCTTGTTGGTAGTATGGAGATGAGAAGCTTAACTTAATGTTAAAATCATTTGAAAATTTACACATTTTATTATTTTTGAATAACTTACCATTATTGGTGATTATTTTGTGAGGAACATTGAAGCAACATATGATATGATGATTGATGAAGTCAATAGTCTTGTTAACTTTGGTTGAGATGAGAGGAATAGCCTCCACCCATTTGGCAAAGTATTCTATCACTGTGATGATATAATTATGTCTCTATGAAGAGTAAGGGTTGATCTCACAAATGAGATATAATCCCCATTGAAATAAGGTCTATAAGTCCTTATCAAATTGAATGGCATGACTAGGAACATGATGTAAGTTAGAGTGTTATTGACACTTGACACATTGTTTTCATAGTTTTAATAGTCTTGGTTGAGGATAAACCAATAATAACCAAGTTGAAAGATGTGATTAATGATAACTATGCCACTAAAGTGCCCTCCATACTTCCCATCATGAGTTTATTTGATTGTGAAAGGGATTTTAGGGCTACAAAAGCACCTACTAAAGAAACCATAAAAGCATTGTTTGTAGAGGACTCCCCCTAGTATGGTATAACAAGTAGTACGCTTCATGAAATCTCATCTACCATTCTTAGAGAGGTTAGAATGGATGATGGATAAGGTGAGGTAGTAAAAAATTTACTTATACCAAATATCTGATTGGTTTTTCTCCATATTGTAGATGGAAGGGAGGTCTATTTTGGTATAAAATTGTTAGTTAATTCTATGAATGGTGACAACTATTTTATATTATGAAGGCACATATGGGATTTGAGAGATAAGGGAAGCCATGGTGTTAGTGAATTTTTTTTTTGAACGTGGATAAGGTAGTGATCAAACAATGTTAATAGTACATCTACCAAATGTTTATATTTTTGGAGAACATCATTTTTACACTGGTAAGAACCATTGATTTGTTTGAATACAAGTTGGTAATTTATGAATATGTTGATTAATTTCACTCCCAAGGACTATGTTTTTTGGAGACCTAAAACTATGGATTTTTATTCAGCCATGTTGTTGGTGTAATCAAATTAAAGTTTTTTGGAGACCTAAAAATATGATAGGTATAAAATTTATATTATATCTCTTCAACTCTGCAAACTCAATTCATCCAAATCCACATTTTGGACCACCCGAAACCTCTTCACTTATCCTCAACCTGTAAGAGCACTATTTTGACATCAAAAACATGAACCATAGTTCATAAACATAATATTTTAAATATTATTCTCTTCAAATCATCCACTTATCACTCTTCCTCTCCTTTTCTCTACCATATACACACAAGACTCTTACAAGTCTCTCAAATCTTCCACTCATCTCAAAACCATCACTTTTGGTTTTACTATTTATAGATAAATCATGATCAAAACCATCTTGGTCATCCAATAAGAATTCCTTAAAGCTTAAGTATTATATTAAAATGAGACATATCTCAATATCATCCACATAGGTCTCCCATAACACCCATGGGTCATCCTTTAGTAGCTACACCTAACAAATTGGCCTTTGTATCCCTTATAGGTCTCAAAAAGACCTATTCACCCATTTAAAACTTCATTAAGAAGGATAAAAACACAAGATAACTTTCCAACTCATGAAACTATGTCACATGATATATAGTACCTCATTAATTGCCAAAGCCCATTGTATTTCCCTTCTACATAAGTAAAATTTGCTCAAACAACATTTTGTGCACATAGTCATCATGAATGAATACACAATCAACTTCTAAACCTTTATTCATATTGCATATGATTTGTCAAACATTCATAATGCACATAGATCATTCTTATGGATTTAAAAAAATTATCCAATATATCATTCATCATGAAGCATCCAAAAAACAAAACAATCTCGAATATCCTTCTTGTGTCACTTGCAGAAAACATTCGAACACATATTAAACTTTGAACCTTCATAACTTTGACTGTACACACTTTTAGATCTTCAAATTTATATTTTTAGATGAACCTTGGAGTCCTATAAAAATTAATTTTTTAATTCACTATCAAAATCTACCTATATAAAAATTTATTGCCTAAAAATTAGACATTGGTCTTTCCTTCATTAAATTCAAATATTTTAATTCAAATGGTCACAGTTAAACTTCAGACAATATACTCACATCTCATGTCCTCGTATATTTATATTAAATGCACACCATCAATATTATTTTAATTTTAATTCATAGTGTACTAATTACAAAATGTTAAAATTCTAATAGTTTACCTCATCTCATGTAATTTGGAAACTTTGACTCAATGTGTACTGTTAATCTCTATAGATCAATCATGTCTTTATCATGCAATGCTCACCATTAGACATTTCTCTAAACACCTATGATTATGACACTTGGAATCCTTTCATGACTTATGCATATTTGAATCCTTGGAATTGATACACAATATATATCTTTATCAATACAAATATCTTCTCATCATTGATCCTTGGAAGAAGCTCGATCCTTATCTTGTACAAAATTGACTATGGGAACCATTGTAAACTGTTCTGAGAAGCCACCTTTGAACAGCCATATATTTTGTTGTGCTCAATCACATGTTCTCAAATTTGGAAAATATTATCTAATCACATAGGATAATCCAACCATAAATCAATATACTCCTAAAACCTTCACACTATTGAGATATAATTCCATTAATCTATTCACTCAGTTTTTTCTCTACCATAAAGTTGAGAATGTCAAGAACGTATCTAGAAGGCCAACTTTGCGCATGCATAAATTTTTTCATGATTCATCACATAGCCTAAAATTTATCACATATAAATTATTCATTAAATGTGACCAAAAACACATGAAAAAATCCCTCTAACTCATCCATATGTGGCAATCATGATGTCAATAAACTTCTTAGTCAAATTTTCTACCACTAGACCCAACATGTCTAGATGAAAACAATGGACTACCATATGAATTTAAATAATGAAAATAATCAATAAAAGCATATAATACATATTATGGGACCCATTTCACATTCTAAAATCACCATAATCATCCTTAAACATCTCTAACCATGTCAAAACTGAAGATCAACCAAGCCTCCTTCAAGCATACTAGGAAAAATACATTGCACACTTTGTCATTGTCACTTAGACTATCAAATCACTTCATCCACTTAAAAATACACCTACATGACATAATCATGACATCATTTGAAAATATACAACAATCTACCCCTTTATAATTGATGCCAACACCCATCAATATAGTAATATATAACTCACCTTCCTTTTCTCTCTTCATGCACTCTTCACAATAGGAACATTCTCCCACTTTGACAAAATGAAAAGTGGGTAAAAAATGATATTTATGACATAAAAATAAAATAAATATGATATTACCACCTTATAAATATGATACAAAATCCCCCTTACCTTGAGCCTACCTCTTCTTACCATGAGAATTTCCTCTTGCTCCATGCCAACACTCTCTTTAGCCAAGCACTGCAACCAAAGAAGAAAGAACACACAAAAGATACTAAAATATGATGAAAATTATCAATAAACTTTTCATAGGGACTCTAACTAATATCTATGGGCCATTTCACCTTTTGAGAATCTTCATATCTCCATACACCATGAAGAACCACCACACATGCTAACTAGCCTTCTCTCTCAATATACCACAAGGACCACCAATATAACTTCATGTAGATTAAAAAATAGGAAACATGCACTAAATAAACAAGATAACTCACCTTGAAATAATCATTCCTTTATATTTTTTATAATTTTATCAAAATTCACTAATCTTCACAATAGGCCTGTCTAGCCTCCTTGTAACCTTACCTGGAACTTGTAGAGCCCACAATTTTAAGTAGACACATATTCAAGACCTAAGACTTCATATATAGAGAAATATAATATGCCCCCTCAATAATACCAATTTTCATCACCTATCTCATCTTCTACAACATACTTGCTTCACAAACCTATTAGTCAATTAGGCATCCATCTTGACAAAAACTTGAATTTATTGAAAACCACAAACCTTCATATTTCTGCAAAGTTTATTTTGAAAATAAATTTGGCCCATTCAACCTATTAATAATCCTCATATCTCAACTCATAAGGCAAACCAATTTTCTAGCAGAGACCAAAACCCTAGAGTCTCAAAACAAACAAGGTCAACATAACACCTTTTAGTCAACGTCCACCTCTAAAACATGCTTTACACCAGGAGACAAACATTACACAATTTTGGACTAAGATTTTACCTTCCACATCTTTGGGAACCCATACATCCTATAACCCATTTGAAGACCTGCATACTCTTAAGCACAAAATGGGAAACTTAAGAGCAAATAAATATTCTCCAATATCACACAAAAGATATTCAAATCTTGAAAATACTTGGAACACATTAAAAATAAGTTCATAGATATTTTTGAGCATCAAACTCCTCTTGAAATTTCATCAAACTCATTAGGCCACCTAGAAATACCCATTCTGACCCTACACTATAACTCCTTTACAAACCTCTGGAGCAAGGTCATGATCTTGTTTTTCCCCTTAACCAAAGAACTTATAAGATCAACACAAGTCTTTATAAATATTGGCATTATAATATTGAGTAATCAAACTTACTTTTCCATAATAAATATGTCTTCTAAGAAACATAGGCATATATATCCTACTTCATAATGTCCTAAAATAATGTGAAACTAGGAGTTTCCCATAAATCCTCATATTCCTTCTCCTCTTTAGACATCTGATACTTGTAGTTATTCTTCTTATTCTTAGTCTTAAGAGAAGTAACATGCTCAACCACTACAAATTTCTCCATTTATTCTATAATTGGATTGATAATACATGGAGATAACAAAGATTCATGACATATGTCTTCATCCAAAAAATGCAATTTTTAGTTTGGAACCTCATCACTAGGCATAGAAAATTGATGTTCTTTGAGTGAAAAATGTGCAACAATAATAGGATGTTTACTTGGATCCATACTTACCTTAGAACTAGCCTCAACTAATACATTGGTCTTGTCCTTGACCTTGGTCTCTACATTCACAACATGAGTAGATAATGAGAGCCCTTGACACTCTTCACCTTCTGTAGCATTCGATACCATAAAAAACATATTACTTGGACCTACAATATCATCATGATGCATACTTATCTCCTTTGGATTCCATGAGTTAACTTACCTTCCTTCTTGCACTCTAGGATCCTGATTAAACATATTTTATCTTGTAGGCCTTTGCTTATATAATCTAGTAATGTGACTTCTCTATGGATAATTGAAGCACACTAAACATTTTGTGAGAAATGTATCTTGTCTTACCTTATTTGGACAAAAACTTGAAATGTGTCCTATTTCATGACAAATGAAACAACCACCTCTTTTTGAATAGGACTCACCTTGGTTTGTAAAGTGTCCCACATCAAGATAGTTGAAGCACTTAAAAATTTTCACACCTTTTGACTAAAGACCCCCATCATATTTCCATGAAAACTCATTTATAATCGGTCTCTTGCATTCTCTAGATCTATACCCAAATTTATTACATGTTAAATAATAATCATGAAAACTTGTATACCTCATGGCATTTAGCTATCTTATTTTATTTATCTTTATTCTACCATCACTTTCATTTCTTGTCTGATGATTTGTCTTAAAAGTATGATTTTCCTTGTTCATAACAGTATTTATCTTGACTTGAGTTAAATTATTTTATTCTTCTTTATATCCAAGACTAGTTATATCACTAGCATGCTTTTGACCACTTAGAATATTGTTTAGATTACTTGAGCTCTTTTCAAATCTCATAAATGACTTCACCTTACTAGATGTCTTTTCTAACTCAGATTTTAATGACTCATTTTTAATTACATACTTGAACATTCATCTTCTTTTTCTTTCAAGATTTTAGACCAAATTTCCAATTGAAAATTGAGATGATTGACCATATCTTCATGCTCCTTGGTGTATTTATTTATTTTGATCTCATACACAGTGACTTGTTCCTCATAGTATTTGAGTTACGACTTCATATTCTTATTGATCTTCTTCTCAATCTTCAGTTCTTCAAGAGCATTTGTTAATGCATTATCATAGTCCACCTCATCTTCATCATCATCTAAATCACTCCAAGTAGACTAATTTTGATGTGATAACTTCCTTCCTCAACCATGTATAGGGATTTATCTTCAACAAGACCATCATCTTCATGATCATATTCTGAGTCATTGTCTTCTCTTTCATTTGATGAGCTGTAATCTTCTTTGGTGTAAAGACTCTTCTTGTTTTTTAAGGACTTCTTCTTGGTGTTAAACTTTGTAAATCCTTTCTTCTTGTCTTCATATTGGCCTTCACCATGCTACTCATCATCATTCTTCTCATGCTTATGAGGGAAATTATGAGAAAAATGTCTTATCTCTCCATAATTGAAATATTTGAAGGGTAGTTTACCCTTATACTTCCTTGAGCCTATGTTCAATTTCCTAGTAATTAAAATAATTAGTCCATCCTCATTAATGTTAGATATGTTATCCTCTTTGGGTTTATTACCTTGGAATTTCTTCTTTGTCTTCATTTCAGTCTTTAAAGATGCTTCCTTTTTTGGTCGTATATCATCATTTACTCTCATCTCATAGGTAATAAAGGTGCCATACAATTGATCCATATTCAACTAAGTAAGATCACGACTCTCTTATATAGCAAATAATTTTGGATGAAACTTGAGGGATAGATACCTTAATACATTTTAAACTACATTATCCTCTTCAAGGTTCTCTCCAAGACCTCTAATGATGTTCATAATCTCATCAACTCTTTGCAGAAAAGATATCTAATAATCTTCTTCCTTCATCTTGAGACTTTCAAATTGCTTTCTGTGAGTCTACAAGTTAACAAGCTTGAAATTTAAATATCCTCCATAAATAATCTACATTTTTTCCCATATATATTTAGCATATTTACATTGGATTACCTTGATGAACTCACTCTCTATAAGACCACAAGTGATGGATTTCATTGCCTTAGAATTGTTTTCAAACAACTTCTTGTCTTCAACACTAGATGGAGTAGTAGGAAGAACATAACCATAAATAGATTTCCATACATTAAACTCTTGAGACATAATATATATCCTCATCATTTCAATCCAAAAATCATAATTAGATCCATTGAACATCAGTGATTTATTAGTAGAGAAACCTCCTTGATGACTACCCATAATATATCTTGGATCACCTTCAAGTTGTCAAGACTTTACGAAAGGACCTACTTTGATATCAATTATTAGAGGTAAAATCAATGAGAGAGGGGGGGGGGGGTGAATTAGTGAGCTAAAATAATAAAAATTAAAATTCAATTCTTTCAAACTCTTAATCAATTACCATAAGCATTCATGAAGCATACATATTATTCATAGTAATGAGTAACAGAGATAATGAAAGATCAAGCACATAAGACATGACATATGTGGGAAATCCTATTGGGAGAGAAAATCCAATATAAATTACAATTGGAATAATATACTATAATATAATAAACTATAATTGTACAAGGTGCTACCACACTTGTCTAGTTGAGCTTCCACAACAACTAGACCTTTAACAAGTTTTACCTTGCAAGGAGGCTGCAACCCCCTAGATTTTGAGATGTTACAATAAAACCTATGAAAAAAAAATCTCATACAAATATATTTCCTGCCAATATTATGGAGATACAATGTATATTATCTCTCTTTAACTCTACACACTCAATGCATCCAAATCCACCTTTTGGATCACCCTAGACCTCTTTGCTCATCCTCAACCTGTAAGAGAACTATTTGACATCAAAAACATGACCCATAGGTCATAATTATAGTAATTTAAATATTATAATTTTAAACTCATCAAATAGGCACTCTTACTCTCCTTATCTCCACTATACACACATAATACTCTTACAAGTCTCTCAAATCTTCTACTCATCTTAAAACCATCACATTTGGTTTCATTATTTATAAAGCAATCATGATCAACACCATCTTGGTAAAAAAATATTCATGCCTTAACCCTTAAGGATTATATTACATTGATACATAACTCAATACCATCTACATTGGTATCCCATAGCACCCATGGGTCACCCTTAAGCAATTACACCTAACAAATAGGCCTTTATAGCCCTTATTTGTCTCATGGAGACCTATTCACCCAATTAGCACTTCATCAAGAAAGATAATAAAATAGGAAAATTTTATAACTCATGAAACCATGTCACATAATCTATAGGTCCTCCTTAAGTTCAAAAAATAATCACATTTCCCTTTTGCATAAGCATAATTCACTCAAACAACATTATATGCACATAGTCACCTTGAACAAATGCACAGTCAACTTATAAACCTTTATTCAAATTTCATACAATCGGTCAAAAATTTATAATGTATAGAGAGCATAATTAAGGATTATAAAACATGATGTAATATTTAATTCATCATGAGACATCTAAACAAACACAAAACAAGCTCGAACATCTTTTTTGGGTCACTTGCAAAACACAATCAAACACACAATACACTTTAAACCTTCATAACTTTGATTTTACACACTTTTAGATCATAAAATTTATATGTAAAAATATGCCTTGGAGTCATCTATAAATTTTATTTTAACTACACTAATAAATTCTATCTAGATCAAAATTTATAGCCTAAAAACTAGACACTGGTCTTTCCTTCATTAAATTCAAATATTTGAATTCAAATGGTCACAATTAAACTTTGGAAAATATGATCGCATCTTGTGTCCTCACATATTTACATTAAATGTGAATGATTTATCTTATTGAATATTTAACACATAGTGCACTAATGACCAAATTTTAAACTTCAAACAATTGACCTCATTTCATGCAATCTGGTAACTTTGACTCAATGCACATTATAGATCTCTATAGACTATTCAAGTATTTATCATGCATCACTCACCATTAAATTTTACTCAAAACACCCATGATTATGACACTTGACATTCTTATGTTCCTTCTACACATTTGAATAATTTAACTTGATATGCACTATAGATCTTGATCTATATGAATACTCACTCACCATTGATCCTTGGAAGAAGCTTGATCTTTAACTTGTGAAAAATTAACTAAGCATGGGAACCATTGCAAACTATTCTAAGAAGCCAAATTTGAATAGATATATATTTTATTATGATCAAATACATGTTCTCAAATTTAGACCATATGATCTCCTCACATAGCATAATCTAACCATATATCAATCTACTCTTGAAACCTTCACATAAGTGAGATATATGCCATTAATCTACAAACTCAAATTTTTCTCTACCATAGAGCCAATAATGTTAAAAACTTATCTAGAAGCCCAAGTTTTCACATTCATATATTTTGTCTCACTTCATTGCATGACCTAAAATTTAGTACATATCAACTAGGAATAAAAAGTGATCATAATCATGTGACCAATCCCCCTGAATCATCCGCATGTGTTGATTATGATATCAATAAAGCCTACTCAAATTTTCTTCCCCTAGAACTGACATGTTTAGATGAAAAATATGGACTACCAAATGAATTCCACTTATGCACACAAGTAATAAAAGCATAAAATACATCTTTTGGGACCCGTTGCACATTTTCAAATCACCATACTCATCCCTAAACATCTCTAACCATGCCAAAATTGAATATCAACCAATCTTCCTTCAAGCACTTAGACTATCGAGGCACTTCATCCACTCACTAAGACACTTCCATGACACCATTATGACATCATTGAAAAATCTCCAACACCTTTCACTAATATTTTTTGAAGGAAATTAAGGTTAAACTTAGTTAAAATCATGAGCCATATAGCCATACATTAATTCTGATATGGCTTAGAATGCATGTAATTGAGGGGGTCAGTGTTTGTGATGACATATATTTTTTAGATGAGGAGGTAGTGATGAATTTTTGAGTCCATGAAGACCAAGGTGAGTCATAACTTATTAGTATGGGTATAACAAGTTTCATACTCTAAAAGTGTTCAACTTATATAGTATACTACATGTTACTTATGTTGAATGTCAAAATGTGTGATCATGGCACCTAAGGAATGGTCTATGGTAGAGATGTAAAGGTAGAAGTTTTGGTACTATTTTAGAGGGACAAGGACAGGTGGAGGGAGAAGGTATATTTTGAGTGATTTAAATGCCTTTTGTTAGTCTTCATTCCACTTAAAGTAGATGTCCTTGTTAATAAGGTGGTGAAAGAGTTGACATCTATTAGATAATTGAGAGATGAATAAGTGAATTGAATAAATATTACCTTGTAAATTTTAGAGTTAACTAAGCTTATTTAAAGAAGTCAAGCCTATGATTTATTTGACTTTGATAGGATCAAATTATATTCCATGAAGGGAAATGATAAAGCCAAGGAGTTTACTTGACAGGGCCCCAAAGACCCATTTATCTGGGTTGAGGTAAACCTAGAATTGGATAAGGCAGTTGAATATGAATTTAAAGATTTTCAAGTGGTCTTGGTGATGTTTGTACTTACCAAAGTGGTCATCTACATAGTATTCCATAGTTTTGTGGATGAGTTCATAGCACACTGATAGGTTATACCAACATTTTTAGAGCCAAAAGGCATGATCCTGTAGCAAAAATTTCCCCATAGGGTGATGAATGTGGTTTTGTGTTGATATTGTAGGGTGACTAATATTTGGTTATAACCAAAGAATCCATCCATATGAGATAAAATCTCATGTCTAGTAGTTAGATCAACAATTTGGTTGATGCTTGGTAAAGGAAAGTCATCCTTTGGACAAGCAAGGTTGAGGTCACATAAATTCATAAAAATATGAAGTCCCCCTATTGCTTTAGTGACAATAAATACATTCAAGATCCATTATGGATAGTCAATGGGTTAGATGAATTTGATGGATAAGAGACACTATAGCTCTTTTTAAATAATAATGGCAATCTAAGGGTGCATATTTCAAAGCTTTTGCCTCAAAATATTAGCATCAAGGTTGGTGATGATGTTATGGATGATAATGCAAGGGTATATCATAGGAATACCAATATAATACCAAGTAAATGCCATGATATGATTATCTATAAAAGAGGAGAAGTCCTAATGTTCTGAGGAGTCTAAAGATTGGCCAATTTTGATTATGTGAGGATTGTCCTGAATGTCAAAGTTGATATCAATGGTAGCTTCATTAAACATGGTTTATATCTTAGGAATAAGGTATTTGTGAAGTTAGGAGTCTTCAACACCAAAGTAATTGAGAATAGAGTCATCATCATAACACTTGATGATATTAATGGTAGAGGAATCATCTTCCACCATTTTAGGATGAGTCAGAGGAATGCTTTTGGTTTCCCTATGAATTTTATAGGTCAAGGGTCCCAAAATAACCGTATTGTTCAAAAAATAGCTAGGAGGGATGGAATCAAGGTCATCAGAATCTAAAGAAGAAGAGGTATGTGAGGATGGAGTTTATTCCTCAATGATTGAGATGAGAAATGTTTTGGTTAGTTTCTTTGGTTAAATAAACCTAAATCCCTATCACTCATGAGGATTTTTATTTTTGCTTGGATAATCTCATGTGTTTCATACTTGTAATGGCCTAAACCAAACCCTTTCCAAGGATATTGATGAAGGTATGTTTGGGAAAAATCTAGTTTATCCAAGAAGCAAAAATTAGAGGTGAATGGTTTGATAGAAGGTGAGGTGTTAGGAGACAAAGGTGGTTGATTGAGTCCCCCATAGGTAAAGTCAGTTTTTTATTTAGGAGGATCAAAAGGGATGATAGTTCTAATTTTAATATCATATTGAGGATGTTGATCAAGATTTATATATTTTTGATGAGTAAAAATCGTATTGAGAGTCAACATGCAGTATCCTCCAAGAGAAAGACATTTGAACATGGATTCCAAGGGGTCTTTCTCAAGGATTTGGGAAGAGGGTAACGTTGAGCTTGTAGAAGCTTCATTAGTGAAAGTTGGAGGGGTTGTATATTTAATTGGAATGAAGACATCATTTAGGAGTTAAGTCATGTTACATGACTTAAATGGACTAGGGTCAGTGGGGATGATGTGAACCTGACCATCATGTTCAAATTTTAGGCATTTGTGTAAGGTTGAAGGTACACAACACTTGGTTTGGATCCAAGGGAATATAAGTAGTATGTTATACTAAAATTTCCCTTCTAAAATGTAGAAGAGTTTAGGGCAAGTTCAAGGGCCTAAATGTATCTAAAAGAAAATGGTTCCCAAGGTTGTTGTCATCATGTAATTGAAAGATTATAACATGGCATTGGTTTGGGATATGATGTTTTTGGGAAGTTTGAGTTGTTCATAGGCATGAAATGAGATGATGTTGATAATGGATCCCCCATAAATCATGACCTTTTTGATATAGGTTTTATTGATGTAGGTTGTGATGAAGAAGGAAGGATCTTAATCATTTGGGTAGATGGGAAATATATCAGGAGCCTTGGATATGATAAGGGCCGATACTTGGAGAGCTCCAACAAGGGATGATAGAGGTTGAGGGTATTTGATTTGGACTTAAATTTATTTTAAAGCCTCTATCATGGCTTGATGATGTTGAGGTGAGGTTTAGACAATTTGTATAATGTCATATTCATTGGGGTTTGGTGAATTTGTTTTAGAACCAACCTATGTATCGGTACTAATGGGTTGGGTTGAGGTGTACCCAAGATTGAAATCCTATGTTTTGGAAAAGGTGATTTTTGTTTTTACATAGAAGAAACATATGTCTAAGGGATGGATACTTTATATTTTACCTTATCCTTTTTATTTTGTGACTGAGTAACCACATGTATGGTGTCAATTTGGAATGTAGATGGGCTGGTAGGTTGTTTTGCTTCATCCTTACTCTTTGATAAAGTCTTGGAGGTAGGTTTATGTGATGTGGTATTTTTTTTAGTTTATAAGTGGGATATGAGGATGATACTCTATCAAAATGTGGTCTTCATCATATAATTTGTGTAAAATCTTTGTAGTTCTTAGTGTCATGCCTAGGGGTTCTATGGTATGCATAGCTTTGGTTATCATTAAACCAAATAAATTTTAGGATGAAGGGGATGAATGGATTAATGAGAGGTAGGGATATATTTGAGGTTTTTAAGAACCTTAATAGGATAGTGTAATAGGATTCTAGAAATGGTGTTAAGAGTTTTGAATTCTTTGTTTTGGTTGTTGGGGTTGGTACCCTTTTAGGGGTAGGTACTATGAGTGAAGTTTTGGTTGATGTTTTTAAAATGTTTTTGGCTGATGGTTTGGGGGTTGAAGGTATGGTGTTGATAGGTGGAGGTATGGTAATAATATTAGGTTGAGTTTTTTTTCTATTTATTGGATGTTTTGGCATCTTTAACAAAGTGAAAAGGTGAGGTCTTAAATAGATAAGGGGTATGGCCCTAGGATGGAGGGTGAAGTTGAGATGAGAGGAAAAATGGTCTTAGGATTTACTATCTTAATTGGTTTGATCTTCCTCCTTAGTTTGGTTTATTGGTCCTTAGGTTAGGTTTGTGGTGTCAACTCCAATTTTAAAGGTGGTTGGGTTAGGTTTTGAGTTGGAAGAACACTCAAGTTATTGATAGGTTTGAGTGTTGTAGTTGGGGTTTTTTACTTGTGTTTAAGGTAGTTGGGTTAGTTTATTTGGTCTAAGGTTGAGATGTTGAAGATTTTACTAGTTTGGTTGAGGTTAGGGTGGTTATGTTTTTTGTGGTTTAATGTTGGGTGGTTGATAGGTTTATTGGATCCTTCTTTGTATGGTAGTGAAGTCCAAAATGGTGCTAAAATGTAGCTCAGTCAAGTTTTAGTTGTGATAGGAATTCAAGATTTTGAACCAGTCTTGAAAATGGTTTATATGTTGACTTGTCCTATTTAGGAAGGGTTTACAGAGGGAGACTAAGTGGTTGAGGAAGTGGGATGGTTATGGTTTTCTCTTCCTTAGGCATGATTTAGAAAAGAAGGGTGAGTGGTTTTACTATTAAAGAAATTAGGATATATATATATATATATAATGTTATCTTCCTTATGAGTGATTTCCAAAGGAAGAATGGGTGGTTCCATTATTCAGGGAAGTAGATTAGGTATGATGTCATCTTCCTTGTGACTAATTTCCAAAGGAATAATGGGTGGTTCCACTATTGAGGGATGTGGAGTAAGTATGATGTCATCTTCCTTAGTTGAGATTTATAAGGGAAGTTGTGTTGGTTCCACTAAATTGGGAAGTGAAATCGGTGGGGTTGTTTGGGTTAGTTACACCATATTAGGAAGTGAAATAGGCAAGGTTTGGGTTATGGGTTATTCAATTATAAGTCCATTAAGGACAATGTTTATGGTATGAACCTCATGGTTATGGAGAGTTTTTGCATTTGTACACACATTATTTGAAGAAGGTGGGTGGTTTGGAAAAGGTTGACATCAAATGTTAAGGGATTGGTTTGGAGGTGCATTTGGATTATCTATTACAAGTTCATCTCTATCAATCAAGTCTTGAAATATGTTACTAAAGGTCTTACATCTATCAAAAATGTGTCTAATGATGAGATGGTATTTTAAAAACTTATTCTCCTTATACCAACTTAGTAGAGGATGAGATGAGTTAAATTATTGAGGGGGTTTAATTTGTGGAAGTTAGATTGGTGATGATTTTAAGAAATTTTATAAAAGCAAAGCATAAGACTCCCCTAGTGGAGTGTATTGATTTTGAAAAAAAATAGTTTTGGGGTTTTAGATTTTGGTTTTGATTTGAATATGTGGATGGTTTTGAGTGGTTCACTTGTGAAGGAGGAGCCATCTTTAGGATAACCACATTCGCTGATCCTTTAGGCTTGGAATGGTTTGGAGGTTTAGAGGAAGTTTTGGTAGGTTTAAAGGTGACATTCTTATTTATATGCTTTAGTTTTCCCTCTTCAATCTCTTGAATTTATAATTTATTTACCATGGTAAATGATTCATCAAAGGTACATAATGTTTGAACTTGCAAAGTAGATGAAATGTGCTTCACACATGCCAAAGAGAAAAGTTCAATCAATTCTGGTTGAGGTATGGAGGAAAAAAATTGGTTGATTAACCCCATCCATCTAGCAATAAAATTCACAATGGATTCATCCTCAAATTGGAAAATAGAATAAAAGTTAGTTATGGACACTTTCTTTAAAATATTTATGGAGAAGTAATCTAAGAAATTTTGTGCAAGTTGGGCCAAAGAAAAGAGGGAATGCCTAGAGATGGTACTATACTAATCCAACATAGGTCCTACTAAAGATATGTTGAAGGTTCAAAGTAAAAGAGCATCATCATGGGTAATGAGATAACACATATGCCAAAAGGATATTAGATGTTTTTGGGGATCCTCTTTACTTTGTAACTTTGTAAATTTAGGAAGTTACCATTGAGTGGGGTAAGGATGAATCAATATAGAAGAGTGAATAAGTTCATTACAAATTTGGTCATAGGACAAAAGGTTGTGAGCTCTAGAAATGAATATCTCTAAATTGGTCATTTTATCCATTAACATCATGATGAGGTTGGTTTGTGGTGAACCCCCATAGTTATATGGTATTTTTTGTTGTTGTTGTTGTGATGATGAAATGTATTTCATGTTTAATGAAGTTGAAGGTTGGGTGGATGCCACATATTGATAGTTAGTTATAAAAGTTTGGGATGATATGGGAGGCATATAGCCTTGTTGATTTAGGACATAGACTTGATTAAATGTCATGGATACTTGTTGAGATATGGGCATGGTTGGGTTTGGTTGTTGAATGTGTGTGGTTACCCTTGTACTTATAGGTGGAAGAGTGGATGGTATATAAACTACTAAGTTATGAAATGGTATGGATGATGTTTGAATATTTTGGTTTTGGGTGGTAAGAGGTAGGGAAACTACATTAGTGGATGGAATCCAAATTCTAAGTGGTATTTGAGTTGTCATTGGTTGGTTTGACCCCACATTTAAAGGATTGGTTGTGGGGTTCATGGAAGTTGAAGGTGATTGGGTATTTGTTGGTGGGATAAGAGAGGATTGGTTTTGGGAAATACTAGTAGATTTATTAATTATAAAAATTGAGGCTTGTGTTACCATAGATTGGGTAGTGTAAATGGTAGCAACTGAAGCCTCACCCATAAGGTGAGCAGGCATTCCATAAGAAGTTTCACTAGAAGGAATTGAAGTAGGGGAATGATTGGAAACTATGGAAAAGAAATGTTGGAGGGCAATTGGTTTATTGTCAAAAAGGTTTTTGAAGTCCATGTCACCTTGGGTAAAAAATTGGGGAAAATTTTAACTCTTAAAATTATCAAGAGAGCTATCTATATATGAAGTGTGCTCCATAGATGAAGAAGAGGAAGAAGGTTGGTGATGAGGTTGGTTTGGTTTGGATTGGTATTTATCTTGCTACCATGTCAAGAAAATGCAATAAAGTGGTGAAATTTTATAAGTTGATCGAAGCAAACTCACTAACTCAAAAATAAATAAAAGAAGAAAAGTTGACAAGATCAGACACACTAAAAGTACATTAGATCCTAAGGGTTATTTTTATCTCACTTTTGGCTTATGCCTTAATTTTATAATTATGAGACTATACTTAGATTTTGAAATGGGTACAAGAAGAGGTAGTCTATGGATAGTTTCAAGCTATTTAGGCTCAAAGTTTATATGTTGGAATCAATACATATTTTGGTATTGGGGCCTACCCCCTCACTTCACACACTGCAACATATGGGTGTTAGGGGATTTACTAGTATATACCTGATATCTAGAGTTTATACTTAGTCAATGAACTAATTTTTTTTGAATTTGGTAGTGAAATCCAAGTAGGATAGCCGATGTGAATTTTGTCGCTAAGTGATGAAATCCCATTCAATTCCCTTATGCCAAGGTTTTGATGAGTTTATTATGTAAGTGATTTGGCATGAGTGTGAAAATAAAAAATTGGTACATGATTAATTTACCTAAATAATTAAGATATGTGACTTAAGTAAACATATAATCAATGTTTTTAAGATTTATTTTAATCGCAAATGAAAGTTTCAATTTCTTTTAATGAATACAAAACCTCTAAATGCAACCTAAGTGTAAGATGATAGTGAAAGTCCTAATCCTAGTCCTAGGATGATTACCTTTCAGATTTTGAAAAGAAAGAAAACAATAAAAATGCCTTTTAACTTTGAAAATAAAAAAATAACAAGAGGTTTTTCCTTTTCAATTTAAAATCAAGGAAAGCAAGTAATTGTGATTTTAGAAATGAAGAAGTAAGAAGTTGTGATTTTGAATTTTAGAAATAGAGAAATGCAATGAAAAACATCTAACCTTATGAAATATAGGTTTGATGTAGAATATATCAGGTGTATTTTTAGGTTTATTTCATCATTTTATTGTGTTGTGTATTTATTCTATAAGTATTGTCAATTGATGATGTGTTTTGAGTAATATTTACAGTGCATGTGTGTGGAATTGGCAAGGGTTTTGCCCAAACTTTGTATTTAATTTTAAAACTATTGTAGGGAGTATAATTAAGTATGTTATTATTTTTTTGGAATTATTTTAATAAAATTTTACATTATTTATATTTTTTAATTAATGTGTTATTCCTAAAAAAGTGCCAAAATCTGGGTTCATTAGCTAGTGTAGAAAGGGCATATCCGATACATAACTTATTCCCAATACAAAGTTAATTTAAGATCTGATATTTTGATATTAATTTAATTATGGGGAAATTAAAAAAATTCATGGTATTTTTATCCCTAATTCAATACAAATTTAGGATGAAGTGATGTTGGAAACCTGATTGGGAAATAGGAAAATGGGTGAAGATGACAGATGGTGACTGACATGACCCAAGCTACCCCATGTAACTAAGTATTACCTACATATTCTAGTGAATCAAAGTTAGATTTATTTATTCCAAATATTTGAGGAATGGAAATTGATGATGTTAATTATGATGACCATTATTATATGAAAGATATCATCTTAAGAAACGTGTGCAAATGCATAGAATTAAGATGGAGGTTGACATTATCAATGTTATTACCCCAAATAGAGAAAATAGCAGAATCTAAAGCTAGATATGATAAAATTTTATATGTAATTTTTATGTCTTTATATCTATTTTTTTAGTTTTTCTAAATTTATAAATTTTTAGAATTTTTGGAATTTTATTTTATTTACAGACTTTACAATTTTTTTGAGTTTTAAGAATAATTAGATACAATAGTATTTATTAGAATGATATGCAAGGAAATTTTTTGAGACCTATATAAGTAGGACAAGAATTAAATACAAGTCAAAACTAGGACATATATATAAAGAGTGACTAGTAAAGGGAAACCCAATTCTAATAGTAGATGCAAGAAGTAAAGTAGGAGGTTAAAGATCTATGGACCAACCAGTGTGGGATAGGATGAAGGAAAACATGGATCAAGAAAAGAGGATGTAAAGAGAAAGATATTTACAAGGACTATAATAGACGGAACTTTCCATGTGGTCATCTAATGTTCTACTACAAATATGTTGTCATATTTAGACCCCATGAAATCTATTGCAACCTGTAGTGCCTATAGATCACCATCAAGGTCAACACAAGAAAGAGAAATTGGGATATTATGTGGATTAAATTATAGAAAAATAAAAGGATGGAAATGGAAATTAAATGACATGGAATGGTGCCCCTAAGTATGGGTGATCATAGATAATGCTATGCTGAATCAAGCGTGAAAATGCTTGAGATGTATGATCTTCATAGACTCATATAACTCTTACCCATATTTTTTTGCCAATCTATATGATCCTAAACCATATTTAGTTGTGATAAAAAATGGACCAAACTATTTTGGCTCAATATTTCCTTTATTTTTATGATCTACATTGGTATTTCATTGATTATATATAATCACAAGATCACCCACTTCAAACTCTCTAGAAATGGTGTGTTTATTATAGTTATGGCATTGCAAATTTTTATATGCTTTGAAATGGTTCAAAGCATCTAGAAATTTTTCATCCAATATTTATAACTATTTTATTTGAGATACTCTATCATCCTCATCATTAATAATATCCTACACTAAAATATGCAGGGAGGGAAACTTGATCTCGAGAGGGAGGATAACTTCTGATCCAAAAACTAAGGAATAAGGTGTGGCATCTATAGGACTGCAAATGTTGGTTTGAGATGTAAAATAAGATTTATTTATTTTTTATAAAATAGTAATTGTGTATTCCATAATTTTTCATTATTGATGAAATTAGATAATTAAAAACTATTAATTAACTAATATGATGTGATCATGGAATGAAATATTAATTGATAAAGGGGTATGAATAGCAAGTTTATAGGGATGTTAGTGTGAATATAAAATTGATAAGATGATTTAGGATGATGTTAGTAAGGATTATTAAGATAGCTAAAATCAACATGAAGTGTTTAAATTTAGGTTTCTACTCCCCTCTTTGAGAAGGCATTTTGAGACATTATGGGTGGATTAATGGAATTTCAAAGAAATAAGAAGTTGAAAAAAAAGGTGAATGAAAAAATTAATGATGATGAAAAATAATGTGATAGACAATGTCCCTTGAGAGGACATGTGGTAATGAATAGAGGTAGATGGGTTCTTGAAAATGAGAGAAAGAAGCTAGAATGGAAGAATTAAAGGGTGGATGATGTATAAAAAGTGTTAGGATACATGAAGATTATTAAACCATGGGTGATATTTAACTACTTAATTTAAAAACTACACACTTTGATTTCTAATGATGATGGATAGATTTTCCTCAAGCAAGCAAGGTTTTGGGAAGGATACATCCTAAGATACATTTTACACTTTGAATTTCCCCAAGTAGGAAAGATTATGGAATGACATATCATGGTTATGAGTTACACATTTGATTGTCTCAAAACATGATGTAAGCTACAAGTGTGATTGGATGGATAATTTAATAATTACTTTATTTATTGGCAAGCATAGATCAAGGATTTAAACTATTACATAGATTAATGATAAGATGATTTACTTGATGGATAATAGGAAGTTGATAGGTTTACAAATACTTATATGTGGATGGTATAATTTTTTTAAAAATAATTAAGAATCTAATAAAACCAAGCACACAAAGAATCCCTAAGAAGGATGAAATAATGATTGAATAATGATGTGATTAGATTTGGAGAGAAATGGATAAAATTGGATGAGAAAAGGATGTGATAGGGGTTGTGGCAAAGTGATGTATAAACACATGGGTCATGAGGATGATAGTTATATATGGATATTTATATCACAACCCTCAAAATTTAATTTAAAAAATCTTGAATTGAAAGGTTATCCTCACAGATTCTAATAATAATCTGGTCAACTAGTAAGATTATGGAAGTTTACAATCGACATAATTACACACATTCCAATAAGTATTCAAAATTAACCTTTATTTAGTCTGATCTCAATAATTAAATAGTTCAACTACAAATTCCAAACACCCTACATAATTTTTATTGAGATATATTTAACATAATAAATTTAAATAAATAAAAAGGTTAGTTCTAAACTCAAACATAATACATTAAAACCTTTATCCATAGATGATCTCAAGACTAAGGTAAAGATGATGAACCACATGTATCAATTACATATTTTCAAAATAAATATATAAATAATGTAAAATCTTGAACTCTGTGTTATTGTTTTCAAATAAGTACTATTAATTTACGTGATATCATCAAGTGGGAAACCTTGGATAAATTCAAAACATGTGACACTTTCACTCAGTTTAATAAGGCTATCTTAACTTATTTGACTAATGATAAATAGTTTAGGTCTATCATACCACCTACATAATTTCCATTATTTAACTGATAGTATTTTACTTATCAGTGGACTTTTGTATCTCAACCATCCATTCCCATAATTGTTTAAAACCATAATGATCCAATTAAAGGTAATTTATTGAAGTGATGTAATGGTAACAATCAATGAGTAAAATATTAAAATAAAGAAAACATGGTCTTTTTACAATAAGGCTTCTATTATTACATTCATATTTTTAAACATTGAAAATGGAAAATAGGAGAAGAATTTGTCAATTTAAATAACCCAATGATATTCAAGATGCATAATAAAATATTACTCATTCAAAATACTATCATTCGAGTAATAAACAACTTAATTTTAATCCCAATGACAAATAATATCATATAGCATTATAAGATGACATACATGATAACATTCACAAATATAATTCTTAAGGCATGAATAACCTAATTAAAATGATATAGGGTTTATATAAATTCACCGAATGATAAGATTTGCATAATCAAGAATTCTAATATCCATTTCAATAAATTTAATTTATTCAATTATTTTTATGATCACTCAAACTGAGTTAAGATAATACCAAGATTCAACCCATTTTAAGAATGTTACATATATTCTATATAAGAATGAGCTACTACATAAGTAACCTTAATCTTATCAGATAATAATCAATAAATAATAACATTTTAATGTTATGTAGGGATATTCACCCTTGATAGAAGCACTTTAACAATTTAAAATGGACCCTTGAGACTTAAATGAAACATGTCTATATATTTTCATTACTATACAAATTGAAAAGAAATTATTTACTATAAAAAATTGAATTAATTAAGCATAATGAATAAATATCCAATTCATATTGGTGTGAAGTATTGATCTTATATACCTCAATAATATGAACTTGAATAGTTCCAATTTGAAAATTTTCCCATTGACATAAATATGTATAATCAACACACATAGTTAACTAAGAAATTAATTATATTTCCATGCTAAGATGAAATCAATTAACCTATTACAGAATGTTGCAACTATTCTATACTATACCACACCATGTTATTACAAGATTTTGAAAAATTCCTTATGCATTCAAAATAAACTAAATGAAATGATACAAACTAAGATTTTATATTTACCAATAAAATAAAAAAATTCAATAAATAATCTACTCAACTATAATTATTCAAAAGCATACAAAAATAATTACTCAAGTATAAGTCTAAAATCAACTACTCCAAATTGAGTTTCACATAAATAATCTAAATTAAATTAGTGTCTAGGCACTACCATTAAAATTTACATAAAACATGTTATATTATGCAAAGATTTGTATTGGTGATGACTAACAAAACATTACTCATCACAAATATAATTTATTCATTATACAGTCTAGTAATTGCACCTAGTGAACACCTATATTTTGAAGAAATATAAGAGAATCTAAGTATTAATTTTCATTATATTCCAATTCCTCAAAATAAATCATAAACATAGTGATATAGAATGTAATCAATCAAGGATATAAATCCTTCTCACCTAACTCAATAACAGTCATACATTATTTTGTAGACAACAAACTTTCTGATTTAATGGCTACATCCAAACTATTTAAACCGAGTTCAAGAAAAAACAAAATGAAAATAGGCCTATAAAAAGTTACTCCATTAAAACCTTTATAAATAAGATCCTTATCACCAAATAACTTGAAACTAATTTTATGACTATTAAATCTAGAATTGACTCAATTAAAAATAGGAATTCATCTTTTTGAAAAAGACCAAAAATAAGAGTTATAAAATGTATAATGGTATTCATTATTTATTCACCATTGATTTACTTATGGTGAACTATATAAAGTTTGAATATATAAATCTAAGTGTTTACATCGTAATAAGTCAATCAACCATAATAAACAACTCTATTTTTATAGAATTATAAATCTTCAATATAGATTAATAAATATCTTGTAATACATTTTAACACATAAAATAACCAATGTAGTTATATAAAGACATACAAGAGTTTCAAGTCAATGCTCAGTATGACAATCATCATATGACAATGTAAATGCATTCGCTATTTAGGCCAACCAAGAACATCATTATAGTGGAAGAATAAAACTCATATATTCAAGAAAGAATGTTATTCCAACAAAAAAAACCAAGTAATAACACTTATAAATCCCAAATTCATCTTATCATAATGATCTCATCCATAAGCGGGTCCCTAACCACCCTAACCATCAGTTGGATAGGAGAGCATGCACCTAATGGTGAACTTAAGACACACACCCAAATATTTATGACATAATGTGAATGAGATCCGGTAATGGGTTTTAGTGTATTATAAAAAAATTACCTAATAAAAATTTCAAACAAAAACCCAAGTATAATAATAAGAAAGAACAACACAATACCAATATAACTAGTTATCCACTTATAAATCATAACGTGACTCGTAGTCTAACCACAATGCAATAATAAAACCACTATTTTATTTCCACAATTAACCTTTATGACATTTAAGGGTGAGGTCTAACCTAGTATCCTCCCCAAGTGGGATATCCTCAGTTATTATAATGAATTTTTTTTTGTTTAAGCCTATTTATAAATATTACACAAAATGATTCCAAACCAAAAACATGTTTTTAAAGTAGGCAACAAAAACTAGTCACATTATGCCAAATAATGAATTACATATGACTTACTTGTTATCTATTAAATTTTAATATAAATGTATAGCCATTTGAATTCATTTTATTCATTTCTTATTTTCCCCCTTAATCATTTATATCCTTCCCATAATTTCAAAAAAAAATCATTTTACAACCATACCCACCAATAGTTCCAACTGGTATAAAGCTTCCCTTTCTAAAAAATTTAATACTAAATAAATATAACATAACCACTAGTTATCCATTACTATACATGTAAGTCAATGGCTTTACAACCCTTATCAACCTTAATACAAAATTCACTAAATGTCATGAAAAAACCATGATTTCAATGTAACTAAAACCATCAATTACTCATATTCCTTCGAGAACCATCCACAATGAAACCCTAATTGATGGTTTTGGTTTCAAAATAATTTAAACCAACCAAATCATTATTATGGTAAGGAAACATGTGATTGATAAACCTAATGTTATCAAATTCTATCGAATGAAGTCGTAATTAATTAAGATCATTTTTTATGCCAAGACATAATATCATAACCTTGTTCTATGGTTCCTTTCACCATGTCCTAGTCTTAATGACTAAATATTGCATAAAAATGAACTTAAAAATAGTTAAAGTTCTAAGTTATATGCAATCATAAATGCATTAGATTTACAAATCAATTCTAGCTCAAAGAAGATAGATCCTACTTATACTTCTGATTGGGGATACATTAGATAATAGAGGACATGATCAATATGGATCATCTAGACCAAATTAATGGACTTATTATCATAACAATATCACTAGGGAGGGTTAAAAATCCTCTAGTCAAGCAAAAATGTGCAATAACCCTAAGTCCTATGTTTTTATACTCAATATACTAATAAAAAGTAAAGCAAAAGTCTAATCTAGTGCTCACCAAAGTTTATGGCACAAAGTGGGGGTTCGTAAACAAATGAAAGTAAACATGAATAAGAGAATCCTAATTAAACTATGTGTAGGTAAAACCCTAATGCATGGAGAGAAAGATAAATATTATTCAAAAGCCATTACTTATGCTAATTCTATCTACTAAAGAGAGGAGTAAAGTTAGAGATACTTACCTGAAAGATGAACCCATCAAGATTCAATCTCTCCCTTGGCCAAAGGTGATTAAAAAGAGGTTGTTATTGTTTTTAAAGATCTATAATAAATGCCAAAACATCGAAGACTTCTCCACAAGACTATATTTTTATCCAAGTAGAAACTATAAGCCAAGACTCCTCAAGTAGAATGGTAGAAGAGTAGATTGTAAAGAAGTGTAAATGAATAATAAATATTTTCTAATGTAAAATAATGGAAAAATGATGTGTTTATATAGGCATATCTACCCCTAAACCCTTCCAAAAGTTTTGGTTGATAGGGTTGATCCAGTTGACCTAGTATCATTATTGGCAAAAACTCACTAGGTTATGAACTAAGTCAGCCAGGGGCCAACCTAAACCCTAAATAAGTTTTGTCAATAACAGTACAAGGTCGACATAGCTAACATAATCATGTAAACTATTGAAAGAGGTTTTAGGTTAGGAAAAGAGCTAATGAAGGTGTTAAATGACTAGAGGAGTGTGGAAAATAGGAGGCAAAGCTTAGGGGGATGTTTTTTAGGAGAAAAGTGTGTAGATATCAAGTGGAAAAGGGACATAAATCTTATGAAGTACTAATTGATTGCCCACTCATTTCTTGATGTATCCTTTAAGGCGTACACTCAGAGAGATTGAGACTTGATAGGTTCTTGTAAGATAGAAAACATAAGTAATTGATAAAGTTTGAAAATATTATGTGTATACATATGCCCCACTTGAATCTCATCATGTGTCACTCAAGTGTAATAGGGGATGGTGGTTTGAGAAAGAACATAGTCACACATAATGTCGAGGATGAAAAAAAAGGTTGTAATGTTTTACAAAAAAAATAATTGAAAGTAAATAACTCAAAGGGAAAGAACTAAAAAGTAAATATGATGCATACCTTGAATGACCTTTATCATTGGATGGTTGTTTGTTATGTTTTTAGTTTTGATTATGGAGGGCGTAGAGACTACTTTCGACCAACCTAATAATACAAAATTAGAGAGAAGAAAAAAACATAGGAAAGCAAAGATAAATGGTGCTATGTGGATGAGACATACTCAGAAATTTGGCAAACTGGGGTGATAAGTGTTATGTTAGACCAAATGACCAAGTCAAATTTAGAGTAAATTAGGTAACTAAAAATCCAAGCCTACTAAAGATCAAAAAATTCAAACAACTAAACCTTAATGAAGAAAGGGAAACTCACCAAATCAAACCAAAGATTCATGCCAAAAATATGGAAATCAAACATCAATGTAAAATAAATAACAATCATTACTTAAACAAAGATGGGCAAGCAAGAAAAATGGTAAAATAACATTGATGACAATCCTTACTCAATTAACAATGGAAAAAGGTGCATAAAAGTTAAAACAACATTGATGAGTGAGAAGTAATAATCCAACCTCTCTCAACAATGGAAAAAGTACATAAAAGTAAAAATGGACTTAGGTGTCCACAAAAGGGTGGTATAATAGTAATAAATGGTAAAAACAAATTAGGGCATAGTTATAAATGTTGAGTCATGGTGTAAAGAAATTAATTCATAGTTACTCAAGCATGTTGTTTTGTTCTAAGGATAGATAAAACTAAAACAAAGTAGTGCTAGCATGTTTTTAAGATGTGAAGAATAAGGAGGTATAAAAGAGGGAAAATAGATTTGGAATCATAATTTTCCTATCAAAGGGGGAAATGAAATGGGTATAGGGGAGAATGGAGAAGAACCATAGGAAGAGGAACTCTTTATCAAAGTCAAGACACTTAAATTTGGTTTGTCAAAATAAGAGGACTTTTAAAATTAAGGACTCTAAAGAACTTCTCTTAGCCACATAAGTCGTATGTCAAGAAATGAAGTATATAGATCATCCCATGAAGGCTATATGAATGAAAAGTAAAATGGAAATACCTTCCCATAATGTGTTCCTTATTCCTCAGGACCCCTTATATAGTTTTTGGTCTACTATGAATATTAGGTACTTTCATGAGAAAGTAGGTAGCACCATATATTTTATTGGATTCTCCTATTCCAGTCTATTAGCCTATTGTATGCCAATGGACCTCATCTCTAGTGTGAGGCTAACTATGGAGTTTGAGCTTCGATTGGATATAGGAGATGTGCTTGTAATCACATCTTTTGGTGTGATTTTGACTATTGAGATTTGTATGTTTCCTTTTATATATCATTACCTTTTGTTAAAAATGATTTGGATTTTAACTTTCTTGATGGATTTTTCTATTCCTCATCCATATGGATTCAAATAACTAAAAATGAGTGTTAAAGATGACTTTCATTTGAATACATGGGACTTAGTTACTAAGAGAGAGAACTCAGAGAGTATGGTGTCTAAGAGTGTTTCTCTAGATTTTCACCAATTACATTTAAATGAGAAAGAAACTAAGGTTAAGAGGTTATGGGTTTGATGTTACTCAGATTTAGTGCGCACCGTATCCAAGCCTTGTGGGAGATCCTCTTTGGCTATGGAGGAAACACTTGTAGTAAGAATGAAACTTAAACAAGAAAGATGTTAGAAGAGGCTATGGTGGACTGCCAAGCTACGCACTCGGTCCTAGAAGCGTGAAGCTCCTTAAGAGATGATAGTCCACTATTTAAAGATAAAAGTATTATAAAGGAAGAAATGATAAATGACTAAAGAAATAGAAAAATAGATGGTGTGTACTTATTCCCTATAGTCTATGTATCTCAGAATGCTACAAAAGGTTGGCTGAAGGTTCTGTCTGGTCTAGATGGGCTGTTTGGATGGCTTTCTGGTTTGCTGGTTTAGAACACAGTCAGCCTTGGACAGCTTTTAGAGAATTTTTGGGATAGATAGAGGGCTTTCTAGAAGTTTAGAGGTTGGTGCAGGGTTGCGGGAAGGCGAATAAGGTCTGAGAAAGGGTATAGGTGGAGGATTGGTGTGAAAAGGGGGTGAAAACAAGGGGAAGGCCTTTCAGCCCCTCCATAAAAGAAGTCAAGCCTCTTGATAGTATTTAGAAATATCAATGAAAACTAATTGACAATATATTCTAAAACACTGAAATGAAAACCAGACTACTTAGCTTTATAGGGTGAAGAACCAAAGGTGTCAGAATAGTGATTATCATTGTGGCTGATGTGATTGGTGTTGTGAGCCAATGAAGTGAACACGGATTGCTTCAATTCAATAGCTCGAGGTCCTTGTACAATATTTCAAACTAGTCTCTAGAATGATTTGTGTAGAGATTCGATAGCTAGGAGAATGATAGTCGAGTTTTGGTTCTTGAAATCTCAGAGTGTGCGTATGAATGTGTGAAAAGGTAGTCGTAGCTCAATGTTAGAGCTTGGCTTATGTAATCGATGTCAGTGATCCTACTGAAATTAGCATAGAACTGTCAATGTCAGCCGTGGGTTGACTGATGTTAGTGGAGAGAGAATAGGTAAAAGGGCTATTTTTAGCTCTTTGCCCATTTCTCCATTTGCCAAGTGCCTTTTCTATTGGACAATGGTCAAAACAAGGGCTTATGAGGCACACGAGTTGGTTAGGGAGTTAAGATGGAGTGAGAATAGGTCATGGGTAGTTAGGGTTTGGAGGACCTAGTCTCAGCCTGACTCATAGGCTAAGAAATGGTCTTAGGGTGAGGTGTCTAGGTGAGGTGTCCAAGGTGAGGTAATTAATTTAAAATAAGTAGTTTTTAAATTAATACGGTGTGCAAGTGTGGGTTAGGAATGTTAAGGTTTAGAAGGGGACCAAGGGGGTTTGACATGATATTGGTGTCTACAAAGAGTTTCAAAATTTTGGGTGAAATGAAAGTGCTATCTTGAATTCAACCTTGTTTTATCCAATGTGGATTGAAAAGGAAAGGAAATCAACAGGAATGAAACATGAAAAAATTTGAATTACTTCAAATCACAAAAAATGTGACAAAGGGAAAAAAAGGGATGCAATGACATTAAAGTTTGATTACTTATCATAAGAATGAGGGAAATGTAGGAAAACATGCTAACATATATTATTGTGTAAATTTCATCTATCAAAGGAAGAAAAAGATAAAGCTAAGAATGAGGATAAAAAACTAATAACCATTGCAAAACACATTATATACAAGGAGTGAAAAGATAGTGATTTTATGAGGAAGGTCAAGTCCTATCCATGGTCTTACACTTTAGCTCATAAAATAAAAACCCACAAGGGTGCCAAAAAGTAATGGAAAAAAATAAATGAGGTAAAAAAAACTGTTATTTTATGAGGAAGGCTAATTCCTATCCATGGTATTATAATATAATGCACAAATGAGAAACCCAAGGGGTGCCAAAAGGTGATGTGTAAAAAGTATGAAAATAAAGAGTATAAAAATACATCATGAGAAAGACTAGGTCTTATCCACAGTTCTAAAATACAACTCATGAGGAAAAGGGGAAACCAAAAGACCAAAAAGAAAGATTAAGGTTTGTGAAAAAGAGAGAACTATTATAGAGGGTGACCCATGCAAGTATCCTATAAAAAGTGTTAGATAGATAGCATAAATAAAGCATGAAAATAAGGGAAAGGTTAGGAAAAATACTTCTTGAGGAATTGTGTGTTGGTGGGCTCTTTTAAAATATGGCCTTCATAATATGGCCTTTATTGGTTTGAAGGTGATAGGTACTTAGACCAATAATATATCTGGATAAGAATCCTACCATTTTTGGGCATATTAACCTTATTTTTCATGAGTTTAGTCTAATTTAAGGACAAGATCACCAAGTTGTTTGGCAATATGGGCCTTGTATTGATGATTATGTTTGAAAGTACACATACGGAATTCATCATGGAGATCAAGATATTAAAGGCAAACTTCATGTAATTATTCATCGAGTATGATATCATAAAGAGATATACATAGAGAAGGAAGCTAAAGTTTTAATGGAAGGACTAATTCATAACAATAGACTAGAGAGAATGGCATTGCCCTAGTAGTAGTACATATGCTAGTATTATAGTCCTAAAGAGAAGGATAGAGATGAAGGTGCTAATCCATGTAGGTTTCAAGAATCATCTTTTGTATAATTTGATTAAGAATTTTTTTGGTGGCCTCAGATTTGCCATTACGTTATGAATGATAGGGTATGGAAAATTTGTGATTGATTTTAAATTTAGCACAAAGTTGTTTAACATCTTTAGTTTTGAAATTACCACCATTGTCTAAAATGATAGTATTAAGGACACCAAAGTTATAAATAATTTAATTAAAGATAAATTTGGAGATGGTGGTACTAGTTAAATTAACAAGAGGCATAGCCTCAACCCACTTGGTGAAATATTCTTGGCAATGATTATAAAGGCATGCCCATCTTGAGATCAAGGTAATTTGGCTATGAGATCTAATCCCCACATGGAGAATAGCCAATGAGATTCTATGATTTGAAGCTTAGCTGGAGGTAAATGAATTAGATCATCATGAAGTTGGCAAGGGGTATATTTTTTAGTAAATTTGATGGCATCCTATTCAAGAGTGGGTCAAAAGTATCCCATACATAAGCATTTATGGGTGGTAGCATATTCACTATAGTGGCCATTGCAAGTGCCCCCATGTACTTATTCAAGGAGAGGAGGAACCTCATCTTGCATAATATAATAGAGTAAGGAACCTTTAGCATTATGATAGTATAAGATGTTATATCTAAATACATACTTAAAAGATTATTTGTGAAGGTGTGTCTTTTCATAAGAATCTAGGTTGGGAGGATAAGTTTGGTGTATTTATATCATGGGATTTGTCAAATGGTGATGGCCTAACTATGGCATATTAGTGAATCATGTAGTCGAATAGAGGACATATATTTTATTATTTAGATAAGAAAACTGGGATAGGTAAGAACTTGGTGCGGATGAAAAAGAGATGTTGAAAAATTAAGGGAGTCAACAATAGAATTTTGATCTTGAGGGATAGGCATGATGGTGAAAGAAATGAAATATTTGGTAAGAGTAGTTGTAATTTGATGATAAGAAATGATATTTTCACTTTTGCATTATTAATCACCATTGAATTTGTAGTAAATGAGCTGGGAATCACCTAAATCATGTAGATATTAGATATTTAAATCAAGATCAACTCTCATGACTAGGATTAAGGCTTTATACTCAGCCATGTTGTTAGTGACATCGAATGTTAAGAAAAAATCTAAAGGGATGATTTTTACAAGAGGGATTATAATAATACAAAATAATCAAACTCCTTTAAGGCATTTAACATCATCAAAATTAAGGGTCCAATATCCTTATGTAAATCAACATTAATTTCAAGAAGTTCTTCGATAACTACTTTTGGTTTAGTAGTATCAGGGAGAATAATAGTTTCATTGAGATTCCTTACTTCAAGATCAGTATTGAATTTATGGAGGTAATCTTCAAGGGATATGGCTTAATTAAGACATTCACTGTATAGGATATTATCATCAAAAAGACTATCTTGAAGGTTGTCAATAGTGGAAATAAGAGTTATGGCAAGCTGATCAGCAATGATTTGTCCTTTGATAGCTTTTTAAGTAAAAATTCTAGATCAAATTCCATGGGAAGGACCATCTACATGCCAATTCAGTCTCTAAGAAGAAAGGATTTGGAGTATAAATGATGAATAGGATCAGAATGTATGATAACATAAATGGTTTGATAAAGCATATAATGTCAAAAAAATTTAGCTATAAAATATATATTGAGGTAGTCACATTCAAATTTTGTATAACATTTCTCATAATTAATGAGGCCTCAACTAATATATTAGATGGCATACTCCCTTCCACTATAATATTGTTAGGTAAGCATTACCCTAACTGATATGGATGTGGAAGAAGTATATAATATCAGAGGTCGATCATTGGAATGGGAACAAAGAGTAGGTGGGTGGAGAAATGATTATTTCATGTTATCAAATGCTTTTTGACATGGATCCATCCATTCTAAAGCATTAAATTTATTAAGAAGGGAATTTATGGATTGGATAAAGTAAGCCATTTTAGAGACAAATCATCTAATTGCCCCAAGTTTACTAAGATAAGTGTTAATACCTAGGATGGATTAAGGGATGGACATGTTGATGATATCAATAATCTTAGCAAGGTCAACATCGATGCCCCAAAGAGAGACTAAAAATCCTAATAGTTTACTAAATGTGACACTAAAAACACATTTATAAATATTTAGTATAAATTTATATTTAAGAAGATGGTCAAAGATGATGGCAAGATCAAAAAGATGAGTCTCACAACATTTAGATTCAGCAATGAGGTCATCCACATAAGTTTTACAATTTTGTGAATAAGATAAGGAAATATATGAGTCATTACACATTGATAAGTAGCTATAGCATTTTTGAGTCTAAAGGGAATTTTAACATAGCAATAGGTTCCCCATTCTATGGTGAAAGTGGTTTTAAGCTAGTCTTTAGGGACAATGTGAATTTGGTTATAACTCGAGAAGCCATGCATAAGAGATAACATTTCATAACCAATAGTGGAATCAACAATGGAATCTATTGAAGGTAGAGGTAAATTATCCTTGGGAAAAAAAATATTAAGATTAAGAAAATAAATACAAATGTAAATGACCATGGTGACCTTTTTACGAACATGGACTATGTTAGAAACCCATTTAGAATAGTCCACTAGTTTGATAAAATTAGCATCAAGAAGTTTGATAGTTTATTTGTGACATAAGGTGGAAATTTATGTTGCTTTTGATGCATAGGTTTGACATCGAGATAAGTGATGATATTGTGTACCAAAATACTAGGGTCAATACTAAAGTTGTCATATTAAGTAAGTGAAAGTTCATGAGAAACTGTAATCGGTTGAGGGCATGATGGAGTACCATATTCAATGTGAGTAGTTTCTTCAATAATCATAGCATTACCATCTTGGAAGTGGTAAGGTACATTAGGTAAAGAGGAAATTGGATTAACTTTAAGATGATGCTAGTGATGAAGTTGCTCAAACAAGGGGATTTATTTTTGAAAATCCTAAGTTTGTGATGTTACCAAGGAAATTGATGTTCTCAAGAATGAAGTAATTCAAGAATAGTGTCAACGCTAAGAAAATTAGGAAGAGGAGCATAATACTAAAAATCTACTTCAATATAAAGAATTTGATTACCATGGAGATCATATTCAGAATGTATTTAAAGAAAATCTATGGCCTTGGCATCTAATGTTATCTTGGGAGTAGGAGGACTAGATTGATTAGATAGGAATAATATATCATTAGTTTATTTGATGGGGGAAGAAACAGATGAAATTATGGGATGTATAGATGGTAAGGAAGATGAAATGATTTTTGAAGGTTTGAAGGATATGATTTGTATGCAATTA
Organism: Torreya grandis; assembly: GCA_037957365.1. Lineage (NCBI taxonomy): Eukaryota > Viridiplantae > Streptophyta > Pinopsida > Cupressales > Taxaceae > Torreya > Torreya grandis. Next base: position 150,563 of record JARHVA010001024.1, on the reverse strand, counting down.
GAATTACATGATGTGCATGAATTAATCTTGGATTGAATAAGATAAAGCACACCTACACTTTTGATTGGGGATAAACTTGTTAAGTGGGAGCTTGACCAATATGGGGATCTGATAGACCAATTTAAATGATCACTTGTATCAATTATCACAACACATCATGATAAGAAGGGCTCTAAAGCATATAGTCTAACACAATCATATAACAACCCTAAAAGATTCCTATGATTTGATGTTCACTTATATAATAAACAAGAAAGTAAACTATTCTAATAATAAGAAAAGTAAACTAATCTAGTGTACACCAAAGCTTGTGGCACAAAGTGGGGGTTAGAACAAAAAGATAGATAACAAATAAACTAAACATGCATAGGAGACATATACTCACGTCAATATCTACAAAATCATAATACATGGAAGAGAAGAATACATATTGCATTATCTATCTAATCTTACAAAGAAGAAATAAAGTTAGGAATACTTACCTTTGAAGATGAGCCTGTCGAGTCTCAACCTCTCCCTTGGCCAAGGTGTTTTGCAAGAGATTATTGTGGCTTATAAAGATAAACAAGATAAATCAACTCTAGGCTACATGACCTACCTAAGCATCCAAAAGACTTCTCCACAAGATAAGATCAGAGCTCCAAAAGAAAGTATTAAACCCTACAGATTTATTCCTCAAGTATAATGGTTAATAAGTAGATGTTTTTTAGCACTTCTTCACTTTATTTTGACTCTTATGAAATGGTGGTAAATGACCTTGTATGTATAGTAGTATCTTGCCTAAAAACTATTTGGATATGTTGGCTATACTAGGTCGATCAGGTGGATCTAATCCATTCTCAGGCTAATGCCTGAAGTCTATGCTAGGTTAGTCAAGACGTAAACAAGTCAAAATAGCAAAGATGACCCCAAAAGAAAATAGGTCAACCAGGTCAACCTAGTGTATTGAATAGGTACAAAGGTAAATAAGCCAAGAAATAAAGGAATAAAACATGATAATGACTATAATGGATAGGAAAGATAAAAACAAGCCTAGGTTTCATGGTTTTATGGAGATAATGTGTAGATGACAAGTGGTAAAAAGGAAAAACAATCTTACAAAGCACCAATGGTCTACCCACCCCTTTTTTTGATACACCCCTTAAGGCATGCACTTAGAAAGATTGAGACTCGACAAGTTCTTGTATGATATGAAGTGTCAGTAATCAATAAAAGTTTGAAAATATTATGTGTATACATATGCCCAGTAGAAGCTCATCATGTGTCATGTAAGTGCAACATGGATGGTGCTTCAGAGATAGAACATGATAACACACAATGCTGATGCTAAGTATGGTGAAGTAGGAATAAAATAAGATAAATGAAAGAACTGAATTGAAAAACACATACCTTTAATTTACCTTAGTGTTGTAGATAAATAATAATATTTCAAGGAAGTGAAGGCATCCAATGTAAAGCACACTAGGCGAACCTATAGAAGTTAGTGCAAAAAATAGCCAATAATCAATTTTTTGGAAGATAGGCATATGATAGTGGAAAAAACCTCTATATCACCATAGATCTAACACATTTTATGGTTTACAAAATGGATGAGTAGAAACAAAGATTTGATCAAAACAAGGAATCTGAGGAAAAATAATTAAGAATTTTGATTTTTGAAAAAGTGATTTCAAATAGGAAAAAGAGAAACCATTTTGTTATTTTGATTGTTAAGAAAGGAGAAAAAGAGCTCTCAAGAGAAAATAAGCTAGGATGGTGAGGGAATGAAATGCTAGGCAAGAGAGAACCCCAAGAGGGAGAACATGTGTACTATAGCTATGTATCCAAGAATCTCAAACCAATTTTTGAAATTTACATTGATTTAAGTGACTTTTGAGTAAATTTGATTTTAAGCATTTATACATATCAAAAATGAACAAAATTAGGTTCTAAGGGTATTATATAGGAAGATGGGAAATGGGTTGGAAGGAAAAAGGGAAAAAATAAGAAAAAGACAAATTTTGAGAAAAATAAACTAGGTAGGCACACTGAACCTACTAGGTCGACCAAGTTGACTTAGTAGGTTGAATTAGGGTGAAAATCCATATAGTTAACTTAGTGTATTATGGTAGTTGAAACTAAGTGAAAAGGTGTTTAGTTAGTCTATAAGGACCAAAATGAAACCTAAACACTGGGAAGAAGAAAATAAGAGGAAAAATAAGAAATTTAAGATAAAATAAGACAAAAATAGAGAAATTTTGGTTAAACTAGGTTGACTAGGGAGCCAAAATAAACATAGAAAAGCATGTAGAAAGATGAAAGAGGGATATAATGGCCTAAAATGACTAAATAAGGGTAAGAGGGATTGAAATAAGATAAAAATGAATAGAGTTTGCTTGTTTTTTATTAGAGATAGAATGTATAAAGAATGTATTGTGATTATACATGACATGAAGGAACTAATACATCCTTTATTATTTGTTGATTGTAGAGATGACCACAATTTTGAAGGCTACTAGATGTGTCATGTTTTTCAAATTTGTTTGAGAGGTTGACAGATGGAGACAAAACTAGACTAGTAGCCATAGGTCTAGGAGGTATAGCAAATATGTGCAAGATCCCCTTGAGTGCAAATGTGTTGGTCATGTTCCTTAGTTATTTGGAATGGCTAACCAACATGTTTATATGGGATGTGGATGGGGATGTGATAGAGGTTACTATCACACTAGAGGATGTCTATGCCATCCTCAGACTTCCCATAGTAGCACTAGTGATCATAGGGATACCAGATAACATAGAGGAGAGGGAAATCTTAGCCATGTGGGCTATATGCTTAGAGATGATATTGTTAGGGTGGAAGGTGAATATAGATGATGTGTGTATATTATAGATTTTAGATCTTCAGAAGGTGGTGATAAGCCTTATGACATAGTGAGTGATTTATCACAATTTGGATGATAAGGTACCACTATACATGATAGCCTTGAGAAAGATGATGCTAGAGGAGGGAGTGTTATACGATTTGGGTTATATCATCTAGGTCCATCTTGTTCAAGATCTATTTGAGATGTGGGTCAGAGGACATAAGACCATGGGACTGATCATACTATTCACAATATGGATATATGAAATATTTCCTATGTATCAGTTGATTGGGTTGCCCCATGCAATCGATAATAGGTCACCTCAAGTGAGGAGATGGAAGGAGGACTAGGTATCATAGGCTATGTCTCACATAATAGTGCTACAAATGCTAAGATGCACTAAAATAGTGTGGTGACCATATGAGGAGCTAGTGATTACCTAGAAAGCTAACACATAGTTAGACTAGTGTTAAAGAGGAAAGAGGTGATAGGGCACTATATATTTGATGGCTTGGGTGATAAGGTAGATGGGTCTAACTCATCTAGAAACACTACTACTCATACCTAAGTTGTAGAATCAACATGTGAAAGAGCCATAAGGGAAGAGGGGACTTGAACCACTGATAGTGAGATTGAAATTGAGGCCACACCAAGATTGACCATGGATTGGTTAGGTTCGATGAGGGGTAGAGAAAGAGGAGGTAGAGGTAGGGGAAAAGATACCAAATATACCACCACCATATCCATAAAGAGATGAGTTACAATCACTAAGGAGATGACATCAATAAAGATAAGAGGAAAGAGTAGAGACCATCATCATCCTTGGTGATTCAGTAGAGGAGCTAGAGGAGAGGATAGAGAGACAACTCAGATGGAGGTTGAGATGGATGCAAGCCATGATAAATAGGTTCAAGATAAAGAGATGACCTACAAAGGAGGTACTAGGAGGCCATGCAGATGGGGATACTAAGTTCGGTGATCATGTGGATGGTGAGACCATAGGAGCTAAGACATAGATAGGTAAGAAAAAATATGATTAATTTATTGCTTAATGTATTATTTGGTAGATAGATAGATATTACGATATATGATAATGATCTATTATCCATATGGTGTGATGTTTCAGGTGTACTTGAGGATGAGGAGGAGAGATGGGGGTCCCTGGTTAGGGGAACACTCCATGATGTCCTAGATGAGACTCTATAATCATACAACCCACAACACTAGAGGATCTAAGTGTTTCATTTTCCCCTGCTCAAGTGAGCTAGTTTAAACTAGAGGGAAAGGCCATGAGGCAAATACAGATGTAGAGAGAGGGCATAACTACCAGTAGAGATGGGTGAGGGGGAGTGGTAGGCCTAGAAGGCCTTAGCTAATGAGAGATTTATGCATCAAGATATAATGACATAGATGATGTAGACATAAGTGATGATGTAAACCTAGTTAATGTATGCATACATAATGACCCAAATTGAGTTGGTATAAACACAAGTGAAAATAAAACATCTATAGGGATAGGTAGAAGGATTTAGGTCTTGGAATACCTCATTATAGTGTACCATTCTTAGGAGTCAGACTTAGGTCTCAATAGGTAGCATGGTTAGGCCATGGATAGACATGATGGGGCCCAACCCTAGTGCTGAGGCATTATATATGATTGCATATGTTGTATCAAACTCTTGAGATATATATGATGTATCATTTTGGCATATTGGTGTTGGTTATGTATGTTATATTTATGATGGTTGTATTTATTCATTATGGTTGAGGTTTTGGATGCTTTGGATATATTGATTTATAACACATGTATTTAGCTTTATTGTATATGCTATAGGAAATATATGTGATGTGGTTTCTTTTCTAGAAATATGGATAACACATGCATGGTTAAAAAGAAACAGGCAAAAATACTTGGAAAAATATAATCAATCAAAAATGTATTACACACTAATTCAAGATGGGAAATGTGTAATAACATGAAAAATGACTAAGTATAAATAACCAAGAAAATAGAAGATGGTAAAAGGGGGATTTGTTTTTAAACCAATGTGAAATATTTTAGCACAAAATTAAAACAAGTAAAATCATACTATATATCACATTGGGAAGTATGAAAAATAAAGTATTAAATTAGAAGGGATGAAAAGGGCACAGATGGTAATAAAAAATATCAAAATTAAGTCAATCAATTATACTATTTTCATGATGGGAATTATAAAAGAGAACCAAAATTTGCAAAAATTTGGTCTTAAATTAGTCATATTAATTCATGTTGGGAAGTATGAGAAATTAAAGAAATGCTTCTAATCTTACATGTAGTCAAAAAATAAGAAAATAAAAGGCAAAATAAAAATGAAATAAGCATAAAACATACTAAATATCACGATGGGAAGTATGTCAGATGATGGGTAACCTCATAATCAATAAAATATTATCTCCTAATTGATATATGTAATTTAGATGGTGACTTTTTTATTGTAAAGTTTTTGTTTTGTTGTTTTGTGAGGACGGTCAGGTCTTATCCATGGTCATACAAAACAACTCACAAATGAAATCCCATGGGGAGTGATTATAAAGCTAAAAAATATTTCCCAAGAGGAAATATAAGGAAAGGGAATGTAAAAATCAAAGACTTAGGCATATTATGTGAAGACCTTAGGAGGTAAGAGACATACTAAGGACATGAGATGACACTAAGTCACTAGTGATCGTCTATGTACAAAGGAAACCTATTCCCTATAGAAATAAAGATTTTTAGGTAAATAAGTGTGCTACTAAGATCAACTTATGAATGTAGATTGGTACAAATAAAGGTAAAATGGACCTACCTCCCCATGACATGTTCCCCACTCTTCAAGACCCCTTACAGTGCCATCGGTCTAGTGCAAAGATTGGGCACTTGTGTGAGAAAGTAGGTAGCAGTAAGAGATTTTTTTAATTCTCATCTTCTAATCTACTGACCTACCAAACCCCAAAGGACCTTGGCTTTATCTTGTGGCCAACTGTGGAGTTTGAGATTTAACTAGAAGAAAGAGATGTTCTTTAAATCATGAATTTTAGTGTGATTTGAATTTTGAGAATAATTTTGCCTTTTAAATATCATTTCCTTTTGTTTAAATGATTTAACTTTTAACTTTATTTTGAAGTCTTTTTAAGATTCCTCCTCCATATGGATTTGGAATGACCAATGATGAAAGAGATAGTGATACACATGAATGAGCTGTAGGCTAAGGCTAAAGAAAGCTAAGTAACCCAAGACAAAAGACTGAGTAGGACACTTGGGCTTGAAAATGAACAAGTATGTAATCTCAAGTCTCAACCATATATATGATTAGTTTGTATAAAAGGAATAAGGAAAAATTATATCCAAAGGAAGATCGGTGAAAGGAAATAGTAATGAGAAATATTGTTTGCTAACTGATCATATGGTAAAAAGAGATAATAACCAAAGGGAACATGATAGACATAACCAAGTCACCATGACAACAATCTGTGAAAAATAAAGATAAGAAAAAAAACAATCATGAAGATACTAGGGAAGAGTTTTGAGAAAAAATCTAAAGGAAAATAAAGCAATGATAAGGAAAAGACAAGTATATGTGAAGTGTAAAACAAAAATAGAAACTAACTATACTAAAACAAGAGGGATAAAAATGATATAAGATAGGAAATAATTTGACACAATGTCAAATGATATAATAAAAAATAGATAAAAATAAGATTGAAGCACATGTCCAATCCAAATGTAAATGAGAAAGCATCATGCATGTGCTCATAAATATTGATAAATTTATCCACACACATTATCCAAGACATCAGATAAATCTCTATGAAGTTAGATATGAACTATTGCTAATGTCTCATCAATCTTTGATGAATACTAGGCAAATAATTCTTTTCTAATCTCCTCAACAGAAAAAGTAGGAATAATCATTAGATAGTGATGAGGAGGGGAATTAGATGAAGGATGCTCAAGAGAATATGTGGGAATGGGATCTATAAGAGATGAAAAAATCACCGATGGAGAAGAATCTATGGGTGAAAGAGAGTCCACAAGTGGACAGGAAACCACAAGTGGAGGCACAGAAGGTGGTGAATAGACCATAGGGGGTGTAGCTATGGGAGAAGAAGGAGAAACCTTATTGTGAGAATGACCTATGGGAGGAATGGTAGAAGGTCCTATAATATCTATAATATGATCCTTAAGATGCTATTGAAGGATATGACAACAATCAATGTGATGTGTGCTACATTGGTGCCATAGATAATACCTCTCACCATAATTAGGTATATTTTTAGGAAGAATCTTTGGAGGAGGTATGGTAGTGTCAATTGATGGGGAAGAAGGATGCAAGGTATCAATATATTGTTGTAACTTATGATAATGGGTAGAAGAGTGATTATTTATCCCATGTAAGCAATAAATACACTTGTGAGTATTATTAGGAGAAACACTCATAGGAGACGGTGTAATAGGTGTGGATGAAGAAGGAGATGGAATATCATCCCATTTAGTGGGAAAAACATCCATCTTGGGTAAAGGAAAGTAAGATATCACCAAGAGAAGGTGTTGAGGGAGAAGGAATGGAAGTAGGCTAAATAGGAGTACTAATATATGTAAAAGTAGGCTCGTCAATAGTGGAAGAAGCAATAGTAACTGGTTTTGACATAGATTCCATTATGGGAGGAGTAGGATCAATAGAAGGTCGAAGGAGGGCTGCACTAACCTCAGAAGTGAACCAATGATGGGAGTCAAGGATCCTATAAAAATGGTAAGGCTCGATCATAGCATGATCCATGAGCATAGTCCTATGGGGATCCTAAAAAACTAGAGGTGTTAGTTCCATCTATACTCTATGATGAAGAGGAAAAATGCAAGAATCAAGAACTATAAATGTTGGAACATTATAAGATGCACAAAAAGACACAAATAAAGAAGAATGATAATACATAATCTCAACATCACGAGGTTGGATAAGGCCACCTAATAAAGGTTCATCTAAAAAATTGCCATCATCATAATATGGTGTATGAATATTAATGACACAAGTTGTAATAACTTTATCATCAAAAGAAGCATGGTGAATAGAATGCCTAGCCTTGGATAAGACTATGGGATTGTCATCACAAGGTGGTTTGGGATAATGAGGTTGAAATTAGGCTAGAAGTTTTAAGATGAGATGAGGCATGAGATAATTTTTTTTGTTTTTAAGTTAATCTCATGAAGCTTATCATCATCAGAGTCTAAAAGGTTAGGAAGAATTTTACCAATGAGCTCAAGATGCCCATTGTAACCTTTGGTTGAGTTGACAAGAAAATTAAATAGCTATGATTCATAGAATGGAATATTAGGTAAAGGATCAAGAGTAGGAATCTTAAAAACACCATGATATTGGAATTTCTCAAAATTATAAGGTTAATATCTTCTTGAAATGACTCAATTATAAGGAAATTTGACACATTGGTAGGTGGAAGAAGCAATAGCTTGCATACAATGAGTCCACGACCTACCAAGAAAGATGTTATAAGAAAGAGGGAAATCAAATATCATCACCTTTACATGAATGGTAACAAGTGGAAAAGTAATGAGAAGCTATACAAACCCAAGAGGAGGCATTTGCCTTCTAGCATATCCTTGGTAGGTGTTACATGTAGACTTAAAATTACATTCTGAATATCCAAGGGTTTTAATGAAATCAAGAGAAGCAACACAAGTGCCAAAGCCTTCATCAATTAATTCTTGTTTGAATTGGATATCACCTATTTGGATACTAATAAATAAGGGAGGATCATCTGCACAAAGCAAAATTCTATTGGAAATCATAGATGCAATGGAAACTTTTAAAGAAAGAGAAGTATCTATAGTTTCATCAACATTGATGGACATCTCTTCAATTTATTACAAAATACTATCCTAAAAACTAGATAAGGCTACCTCCCATCCTACTAAGGGAGGATGAGGGACATTCATCTCAATTAATAGTTGCATAAGATGGTTTTGATGATGGGGAGATGTCCTCATAAGATCGATAAATGGAATTTGAGATAGGATATTGGTGAGTTCCATAATGGGATCCCACTCATCGTAACCCATGAGAATATTGGTAGATATAAGGGCATAATGGTTAAGGAGGTCTTTGGAAGGAGGAATTGAAGAGCATTGAAATTTGTGTTGATAAGAATGAGAAGGTTTATAAAAAAGGTTTTAGATCATTTGGTAATGAAGAATTAGTTGTTTTAGATTGGTCTTAAGAAGTAGAAGTGTTAATATAAGGTTGATTATCATTATTATTAAAAGATGATGGAAGAAGAGTCAAAATGGAATGAGATGTGTTATCCAAGGGAGAATCATAAATTGGATAATCATCAAAGGTTATAAGAAATTCTTTCCCCAAATCATTTAAATTAGTTGGAGAAGAATCTTGGATAACACATAATGTCTTAGAAGGAGGCATGTTGTAGATAGGTTGGGATTCGATGAAAGCCATCACCCTTTGCATATTAGTTATGCTAACCACATTTTTTTAGAAGTGGGTTCAACAAGACTTTATACATTATTGATGGAGGAGGTGGGATTTTCTTGGCTTTATTGAATAGGTTGATGATTAGGTAAAATATCTTTATAGATAGCTAAATGAGTATTTGCTTGATTTAAGGCTTTGGTTTTATCATGAGTTTTGTAATACTTGAAAGTAACTTCATAATCTTGTTGACGCTTGTGAGTGATATCACCATGATAAAAATTAGGACCAAGAAGAAAGTCCATAGCTAAATTATGAAGTTGTCTACATGTCTCATGATAGTGACCCCAACTAGCATGAAACCAACAAAATTTTCTAGGATCATCTAGGTTTTCATAGGCGAGTATGGCAATGCTCTTAAGGGAGAGGCCTAGGTAGATGCTTAAGTAATCTAGCTAAGGAAAGAGTTTTATGAACATTAAATTTTTTTGGTGATGATAAATGAGTATTAGTAAATTGTTGAGAAGGAACTGGTTCTGAAGAAGGGGTAGGAATGATAGCTCAGACATTCTAAATGGTAGCATATAAATCAGTAACACCATCATTGGTAATATTTTAGTTTCTATTTTTAAGTAATTGATAAGGACCTGTGGAAGGATGGGATGGCTTGAATTGATGCATGAGGAAATATTGTCCTTTGGATTGGTCAATGGCATCCTCCAAGGTATGTGGATAAAGGGTACAGACTCGATATTATAATTAAATAAATAAAGCATTTGTAAAGAGATGAAAGAGATTATCATCTGCCATGTTACGTTCACATTTATTTGAAAAAGATTTCCATTTTTTAACAAAGGCTTCAGTGGCTTCATTTTCACTTTGTTTTCAATTGATCAAGTGGGCCAAAGTGTTTTCAAGAATATCACTAGTTTGGAATTCTTGTACTAAAGCATTTACTAAATATTCCAAACTAATAATAGAATGAGATCTAATTTGATTATACCAATCTAAGGCATCACCTATGAGACTTTTGGCAAGGAGTTTGGTAGAAGCAAAGGTGTTTAATTCAATCCAATACTTATAAACATTTCCAAATGTTTTAAGATGAAGGATATGATCAATTGATCCATTATAAGAGATGGTAGGTTTTATACCTCCGATATCAATGTTAGCAATTTGAGTAGTAAGAGGTTAATTTTGTAAGTGTTTGATAACTTTGTTGACTAATAGAGGTTAAGGAATGATATTACCTTTGGAATCTTAGAGAGTGGGAGGAGAAACACTTTGGTTATGTATGCCGAAAGCCATTGGTTGCAGTTGTGTTTGAAGATTAAGAATGTGGCTATGTATTCTCATCATTTGATTTGTGTAATGAGATTAAAATGTGTTAATTTTATTGAGAGTTTGTAATAATAGTAGATGAGTTTGATTAGTTTTACTATAATTAGTGTTGGTTTTTGAGTTAATATTAGTGGTTTGGGTACCACTATTAGTGTTAAGATGATTTTGAGAAGAGCTATGAGAATTTGAAGCACTAGTGGCAAAATTTGCTTGTGAAGAAAAAGATGGACTAAAAAATGGTTGATATGAAGAATCACTATAAGCATGATTACCTTGGGTATTAAAAAATGAGTTAGTGGATGAATTAAGGATAATGGATCTTCTAATAGGCCCACTAGATGTGGAACCAACCTTGTCAATTAAAATACTAGGCATGAATGTAAAATAAGTTAGAGAAGAAGATGTCATAGCATAAGAAGGAGTAAAGTTTGAAAGAAGAGGTTAAGAAGCAAAGAAATTAGTACCCCTAAATCCAATTGAGAAAGTGGAAGTAGGAGAATGAGGTTCTTCAACTTGATGGTTAATCATGAGATTATAGATGGTAGAAGGGTCTTTCCCTCTATGTTGAGGGAATTATATGAAAAATAAAAGCATTTTAGGAGTATATTATAAATAAAATTTATCTTATAAGAAGAGACAGTTATGATGCAAAGAGGTATTATGAGGATTCCCATAATTTGTTGTATGGGTTGTAATATGGACACTACTAGCATTGTCAAAAGAATCTTACTTTGTCTATGGGAGACCTTATTAGGATTGGTGAATTTGTTCATATTTACTAATTTATTTTTAGTGTTATGAACAAATAGATAGTCCATGATGAAAGGAGGAAAATCCAAGATGAGATAAAAAATAAATCAAAAAGTGACTGTAACTGAACTAGGTCAACCTCGTTGACCTAGTGCAAAAATTGGGTCTATAAAACTAAACTAGGTCTACAAGATTGACCCAGTATAGAGAACAAGGACTGGTAAAAAAGGGAAAAGATTCTTGAAAATAGTAATAGGTTGACTAGGTGAACCTAGTGTAGTGTAAAGGGGTTGAAAAATATGCTAGGTCGACCTAGTCAACCTAGTACAGTAAATAGGAAAAAGAAAGGAGCTGATAATCAATTTGTAAAAATAAATTTAGATAATTTTGTAGTTAATCTAAGAAAGAAAATTATAAAAGTAAGAAAAAAATCAATTGAATTGATTTTATTCAATCCAAATGATGCACCCAAATAAAAACCTTGCATCAATGCTAGCTAATGTAAGTTCTTTCACACATAATTGAGCAAAGAGTAAGCATACAAATTGGAAAGTAAAGCTAGCTAATTGGTCAACTTAAAATGTTAAAATTTATTAAGAATGATTTTAAATGATATAAAGTTGGTTGTAAATAAGGTACTAAATGGCAATCTATGGATGGTTTTAGGTGAGTTTAGGATGAAAGGGACTGTAGTGGCAATGATACAGGCTTGGTATTGGGGCCTACCCCCTCACTTAACACACTATAGTGATAAGGGTGTCAGGTGCTTAGCCAAAATATACCATTAAACACACTTTACACTTAACTAGAGTATCAAGTCAACTTCCCCTTTGGTGATGAAATCAAAGTAGGTTGGCCCATGTAGTCAAATGTTTAAAATGCTTTTTTATGTTTAAGTGATTTGGCCATGTGTGGAAAAAATAGAAATAGTGAAAATAAGAGGTTAATTAAAAAACCTCTTGATTAGAATATGTGAACTATTCTAAGTATGAAAACAACTAAAATGAAAGACGTGATTAGCATATAAGGAGAATTACAACTTTGAAATAAGGTATAATGAAGACACTATATGCACAACAAATAGAACTAGATTGAGAGTGTCGAGTTAACACTATTGAAAACAGGGTTTGGAAAATGTACTAGGTCGACTAGGTTGACCTACTTATTTTAGACAACAAACATGACACAAAACTAGGTCAACCAAGTCGATCTAGTTGGCTGTGCAGAGATAGTATAGAAACAGAGAGATATAAAAGAAATAAACTCACCTTGATGGTTTAGAGATATAATTTGTTGATCCAAAATTGGTAAACTAGGTCAATCTAGTTGATTAAGTAAATAAAAAATCTACTAAAAAAGTGCTAAAAATGCACTAGGTCAACTTGGTCGACCTAGTTGGTTGGATTGGAAGTCTAGAAATGTACTAGGTCAAGATGGTCAACCTAGTACGATGATATGAAAGTCTAGAAACTAGAAATGTACTAGATTGAGCTGATCAATCAGGGTGTACAAAGACAACTACATAGTGAATAAAAATACACTAGGTCAATCAGTTTGACCTATTAGGTTGAATTGGTATTTTAAAAAGTGTTAAAAACCTATACTGGGTCAAGTTGGTTGATGTAGTTGCCTATTCTTGTGCATAAAGAAAAAGAAAATTGGGTCGATAAAATCAAACTAGTATGTCAAAATATATGATAGAAATGATGACAAAGTAACAAAATAAATGAAATGAAAGTGAACAAATACAATAAGGATTTGATTCACATCAAGCTCACTAGAATGTATGCAATCAAAATTGCATGATGTACATGAATTAATCTTGGATCAGATAAGATAGAGCACACCTATACTTCCGATTGTGGATACAATTGTTAGGCGAGAACATGACTAATATGGGGATCTGTTATACCCAATTAGGGGATCACTTGTATCAATTATCATAACACATCATGATAGGAAGGGTTTCAAATTCTACAGTCTAATAGAATCACACATCAAACCTAAAAGAGTCGTATGATTTGATGTTCACTTATGTAATAAACAAGAAAGTAAACTATTCTAATAACAAGAAAAGTAAACTAATCTAGTGCACACCAAAGCTTGTGGCTCAAAGTGGGGTTTATAACAAAACAAATAAACAACTAAACTAAAAATGCATAGGAGACATATACTCATGTCAATGTATACATAATCCTAATACATGGAAGAGAAGAATACATACTGCATTATCTATCTACTCTTACAAAGGAGAAATAAAGTTAGGAATACTTACCTTTGAAGATAAACTTTTTGAGTCTTAACCACTTGTAAGGATAACTAATATAAATTAGATCTAGGCTACATTACCTACCTAAGCATCCAAACTACTTCTCTATAAGATAAAATCATATCTCCAACATAAATTATTGAACCCTAAAGCTTTTTTCCTCAAGTAGAATGGTCAATAAGCAGATGTTTGTTAGCACTTATTTGCTTAATTCTTTGCTCTCTTTCAAATCTTATGAAATGGTGGTAAATAACCTTGTATATATAGTAGTATCTTGCCTAAAAACTATTCAGACATGTCAATTATACTAGGTCGACTGGCTTGACCTAGTACATTCTCAAGCTAATGCCTAAAGTCTATGCTAGGTCTGCCAGGATGTAAACAAGTCAAAATAGCAAAGATGACCCAAAAATGCACTAGGTCGACCAGGTTAACCTAGTGTAGTGAACATGTAAAAAGTTAAATAAGGAAATAAATAAAGGAGTAAAGCATGATAATGATTAGAATGGATAAGAAAGAGAAGAATAAGCTTAGGGTTCATGGTTTTAGGGAGCTAGTATGTAGATAGCATGTGTCAAAAAGGAACAACAATATTACAAAGCACCAATGGGTTACCCACCCCTTTCTTTGTGCACCCCTTAAGACATGAACTTAGATAGATTAAGACTCGATAGATTTTTGTAAGATACAATGTGTCAGTAATCAATAAAAGTTTAAAAATATTATGTGTATACATAATTTATTCTACCACCCAAGGAGTATCAAGAAGTGGAGAATTAATAAGAGGTACATGGCCTTTGAGAGCTAATCTAGAATCTATGGAAATGGTGTGAACATACTAATTGAAAACATGTATTTGAGCTAAAGTTTTCTTATAATGTTAAACATCCAAGTGTTGAGATTGAGTTTGGGCCATGATGTAGTTATCATCATAGGTTGGAGAAATAGTATATGCTTGAGATTTAGGGGGAGTTTTAGAAGGTGAAATTCCAATGTTACTGAACTTACTTGGAGACATGATTAGAAGGTCTATTAATAATTTGGCCACTCTATAGTCATTGTAGGTGAAAGCATCTTTTGGGTGAGAAGGTTCCTAAATATCACATGGAGGGGGGAAATTAGTACTCTCATGAATGAGAAAAATAGCTCGATCACAAGGTAATAAAGAAGGAGGAAGCCACTCTAAGATATAAGGAGGTATTTTAGCAGTGTTTTAAATATGTTTCAAGTCATTAGGTTCATAATCATTTAAATCAGTAAGAGTAAATTGTAAGTTTGGATTGATGTTGATGAACTTAGGTAAAGGATCACTGTTGATGGTAGGAATGTGATATTGATATTTTGGGTTAGGAAGTTGAATACTCCAGGGGTTAGGATCAACCTCATGATTATAGTGTTTGTATTTATGTAATAATTTGATGCATTGGCTACCAAAATAGGTAATAGCCCTAATTTGATGAGTCTAATGGTAACTAAGGAGTATGCTATAATATAAGGGAAAGTAAAGGACCATAAGTTTAGTTTGAATATTCTTAGGTTTGATTGTTAGGGGAATCTAAATAGAACCAAGTGGATTTTGATTAATTTTATCAAATCTATGACAAGTAAGGCCAGTTTGCTTGAGATGATCCTTATTATAGCCATTTTTTTGGATGATCCATAAAGATGTCCAATTAATACTAGAGCCTTTGTCAACTATAAATTTATGAAAAAGGGTAGTATTATTGGTCATTTAATGATTAGTGGTGGACCATTGGCATGAAAAAGGATTTTATCATTAATCATGTCTTCTTCAATAAATTTAATGGATGGTTTGGAAGAATGACACATGGATTTGATGGTATGCACATTGGTAGGTTGAGACTCCATAGAGGGTGTTTCTTCATCTAGAGAAGATGGATCTTAAATTTCTTGTAATTATTGCATAAATAAATTGAAATGATAAGGGAAAGTAAGAAATAACTCCATAAGTGGAATCTTGTAAGGTATGGAGTTAAGTTCTTTCATGAAGTTCCAATGGGATTTAGAAGAAGAACCAGTACGAATTTTAGAAGTTAAGGTAGATTATTAAGGAATGGATGTTATTAGGGGTTCATAAGAAGGAAGTGGTTCCTCATGGGATTATAAATTTGAATTAGTGGTTATAGTATTTTTGAGAAGTTGTTCTTCTAAAGATGGTTTCTTGGGTTTTATGACAGGATCTTTGTGATCTAGTTTGCAATGATAATTGACCTTAGCCGTGTTAACATATTGATAATTATTTTAATATTGGTCATAGTCAGCATCAATAACACAAAAATCCTTGGTAATTTTTTGATTATTAGATGTGGAAAAATATTTTTGATTATTATTAGAAGAAGCTCTAGAAATTTGTCATTTTTGAGAACTAATGTTGTACTCTTGACGATGAAGTTAGATCATGGTTTTATGATCAAAGGAATCACCAAGCATGTAGGAAACAATAAATTTAGTAAGCCCTCAAAAATTTTCATGGCAATGACCAATTTCAGTGTGGAAATAACAAAATTGATAAGGGTCATACCACTTAGGAGGATTAATAGGATAATTAAAAGGGTTTTGAGGGTGGTAAGAATTATTTCATTTGTTGTAAAATTAGTAGTATGCGAGAAGATGGGGGATTATCAGCTTTAGAACTCTTGGTTTGGTTTGAGGAGTAATTTTTGTGATGGCATTGATAGAAGTTTGAAAATATCCTTTAAGAAATTTGGTATTAGGTACGAATTGCTTCATGAGGAAGTATTGATGTTTAGCTTGGTCAAGATCTTCATTAAGAATTTGAGTTGAAAACATTAAAACTTTATATTAAATAAGAGTTAAAGTAGTGATAAAGAGTTTGAATAAATTATTATCAGTCATGTTATGGTTATATTTATGGGAAAGAGATTTCCATTGTTTGATAAAATCATGAGCTGATTCGGTGGGAGATTTCTTAGCATTGATGAAATGGCTAAGATAATTTTTGGGAAGGTCATTATGTTGAAACTCTTTAACTAAAGGATTAATTAAATCCTCAAGTTTACAAAAGGAATGTTGGGGAAGCTAGCTATACCATTCCAAAACATCACTAGTGAATCTTTTAACTAGAAGTTTAGTTGTGGTGAAAGCATTAGTTTGGATCCACTCTTTATAAAGATTGCCAAAGGCTTTAAGAAAGGAAGCATGGTCTTTAGTCCCATCATACTTGATAGTTGGAGATATATTAACAATATCAATGGACATGATGAAAGGAGATAAAGGCTTATTTTGGATAGTTTAAAGCATTTTTTATTCATGATAGGTTAAGGAATAATATTTCTTGAGACATATTTACGAGGTAGATGAATAAAATTTAGATTGGCTTGAAGATTGTGAACTGAATGTTGATTAGCCATATTTATCAAATTACATTGTAATTGCATCATTTGAAGGGTGTTAAAAGTTTTCATTATGTTCATTTGTTGTATGACATGTGCAAAAAGTTGAGTTATATCAATTGGTGGGTTTGTTTTGTACAAGAACTCCCAAAATTGGTATTAGGGGGAGGGTTATTGGAAGGTGTATTACTAGTGGGATTATTGGATAGATTTGTGTCAATTCATCACACATTATGGTGAAAGGTTTGAATATGAGAATTATCTTGATAGGTACAAAAAGGATCGAATCCATCTACTTTATATTGAGGTGTGATTTGAACCATGTTATAATCCAAAAATGAAGGAGGAGAAGAGGTACTCCAAGAGTAAGGTTTCTCTCAGGAGGAAAAGAGAGAGATAAATTAATATCCCATATAGTGTCTAAATGGATTCAAGTTGTCCAAGAATATTTTGATAGGGGACTTCATGATGATTTGAAGAAATGAACAAAAGGCTAGGGAAAGGGAAACATAACACTAAGTTAGAATTAAGGTTAGTAATAAGAGTAAAAATTTGACAAGGTCTACTAAGTACTACAAACTAGGATAAACATAGTTTGATAAGGATAAAGGGTCTAACATGTTGATTTAGTATTGTAACTTGACTAGTAAAAGGGGTACAAAATCAACCAGTTTGACTTAGTACTATAGGTAGGGATAAAGATAGTGTATAAGGGATTGTGTCAAGCATAATGATAGTGTACTAAAATTAAGGAGATATTTTTCAATGTAATTTTAAAAAATAAATTAAATAAAACAACAAATAATGGGATCAATGAGAATGATCCAATTGGCACACAACACAAAAACTTGCACCAATACTGGCTAATCCAAGTTTTTGTTATACAACATACATTGAGTAGAGAGTAAGCAATCAAATAAAAAGTTAATGCTAGCTAAGTGGTCATCTTGAATGCTTTTATATTATTATAAAGTGTTATTTTAAGTGTGATGGGGAAGTTGGCTGAAAGTAGGGAACTAGAAAGCAATCTATGGATGGTTTTAAGATGTTTAGGCTGAAAGGGATCTATGTTAGTAATGGTATCAGCATGGAATTAGGGATTACCCCCTCACTTATCAATCCAAAACTGATAAGGGTATCAGGTTCTTAACCAATATATACCATTAACCATATGTTTATACTTGGCTAGAAAACCAAGTTAGCTTCCCCCTTGGTGATTAAATATAATTAGGTAAGCCTTGGGTAGACAAACATTTAAATGAATTTTGAAATTATGTGATTTGGTAACATGTTTAAGAAAGATAAAAATAGTGAAACTAAATGGTATATTGAAAAATGACCTAATTAGACTATGTGAGCTACTATAAGCATGCAAACAATTAAAAATGAAAGTGTCAATTAATTACTAGCATATAGTTATTAATTCCCAATTTAAGCATGATACAAATAAGGTTTAGATGACAGCATATGCAAACATTATAGATCAAATTTGACATGGTTGATACTATACTATAGAAACAAGAGCCCTTAAGAATTAAGTTGACTAGGTCGACCTAGTCTTTCAGATAAAATACAAACTACATAACTAGGTCAACCTAATTTGATATAGGATTACAATTTTCAAGATTAAAAACTTGTGAAAAATAGAAATCTAATGAATAACTAAATTAAAAGAGAGAGAATGAAAGGAAACTTGGTGGGTTGGAAGATGCTGAGGACTGAAATTTTTGTTGAAGTGCCTTGAATGTTGATTTCAAGTTCTACCAACTATGTTGATTGGGTTGACCTAGTTCTATAATTCCCTATTTGATTAAGCTTGTTAAGATGATTGATTCACTCTGGTTGACTTGGTTTGTTATCTAGAATCTATTTATAATACTAAGTTGACCTGCATGACTTAGTTTGTTATTTTAGACTTGAATAAGGGATTAAGTTGAACTATTCAAAATAGTCTATTTTTTGGAACTGAATAAGAGTATTGTGTCAACCTGATTGATCTTATAACCTACTATATCTAATGAATACTTACTAGAAATAATAGAGTCATTTTGATGTAACTATGTGTTAAACCTATACACAAAATTTAAAAACTATACTGGCTTGGTTAACCTAGGTTTCAAATATAAATAAATAATAAAATGATAGAAATGAAAAAGCATGAAAGAAAAAAAGTAAGGGTTAGATTCACATTGGGTTTACTAGAATGCATGCAATCGTAAATGCATTCGATCCATAGATCAATCATAACTTAGAAAAAATAGATCCTACTTACACTTACAATTGGGGATACATTATATAATCAAGAACATGACCAATATGGATCTTCTAGACCTAATTAGGGGATATATTATCATAATAATATCAAAAGGAGGGTTATAAATCCTTCAGTCAAGAAAAAATATGTATTAAACCTAACTAAGTCATATGTTTTCATATTCACTATACTAATAATAAGTAAAGTAAAAGTCTAATCTAGTTCTCACCAAAGCTTATGGCACAAAGTGGGAGTTAGTAGACATGCATAAGAGAATCCTAATTAAGATATGTATAGGTAAAACCCTAATGCATGGAGGAGAAGAGAATTAATATTCAAAATCCATTACTTATGTTAGTTTTATCTACTAAAGAGAGGAGTAAAGTCAGAGATACTTACATGGAAGATGAACATGTCAAGACTAAATTTCTCTCTTGGCTAAAGGTGCTTCACAAGAGGTTGTTGTGGTTTATAAGGATTACTAAGAAAGGCCAAAGCATCCAAGACTTATACACAAGACTTGATTTTTCTCCAAACAAAAACCCAAAGCTAAGACTCCTCAATTATAATGGTGGAAGATTAGATTGTAAATCAGTGAAAATGAATAATAAATCTTCTCTAATATTAAATAATGTAGAAATTGATGTGTTTATATAGAAATATCTAACCCTAAACCCTTCCAAAAGTTTTGGTGTCATGTCCCCTTTTCAACTGACATGTTCTGAGTTCATGGTTAGCCTATTATGCGACCCTCGTAGGCTGATAGGATGGTTAGAGGGTCTTGATGGAGATTAGCGTGGCTTCGTTTAGCAAAATTTTTCTAGTGGGCTTTCGTTTGGGCTCGATTGGACATGTATTGAGGGAGATATTAATATTTGATTGATTTAATCAAATATTAATTATTTGGTCTAATTTTAAATTAGAAACCTTAATTCTAATTTAAGAAAACCCTAATTAGGGCAAGCATATCTTTTGAGGGTATAAGGGTTTCTCATGGAGGCCATTATGGATTAGCCATTGATTATTGATTATTGATTTTGAAGAATTTATTTTGTGAAGGCTGAGCCTAGGGTTTCAGGATTCCATTTGCATTGGATAACATTCCCTCTTTAGTGTGTGCAATTCAGAGGCTATGAAATATCAGCTGATCTATTGCCAAATTGAGAGATAGCTTCATCTAGAAGTTATCACAGAATTTATAGGGTTGAGAGATAACTTCATACAAAAGTTATTACAGATATTCTAGGTTTTTATTTCTTTATGTTTTGATTCAATAAATTATACATATAGATATATTCTGTATTAGAGCTACAGATCTTCAGATCTAGGGTTGAAAACAGACAGGTTGTGCTTAATTGGTGGCCGTACGAAAATCGTACAAGTCCGTACAGATCCACACAGACACCGACCTCGGTAGACAGAGATCCCCAGTGACTGACATCGGTCGACTGAATACCAACGTCGATAGAGAAGGACCGAAAGTGACCGACGTCGGCAGTATATCGACCGACACCGATGACTGTGTGTTTGACACAGCAGGCTGAGACAGAATTTCTAGATTCAAACTCAATTTCTAGATTAGCAAAGCCAGGGTTTTCAAGACTGTATTTCATATTTTTATATGCATAAGAGAGAATTGTATTTGTAATAGTATAGAAAGACAAGTGAAAATATTTGTGATTTGCTATTGAGAGACTATATTATTGTTATCTTCTAAATTTATTCAATAGGGATTGTATCTTTGTTCAGAGTTTTTTGTGTTGCTATATTCCCAGTTTGGAGGGGATATTACAGTGATATCAAAGCTTTTGCTAAGAAAAAAGAGCCCTCAAGTAAGGGACATCAAAGTGATATCAGAGCTAAATTCTTGCCATCCTATTGGGCACATCAGAGCTAAATCCTGCCACCTTGAGGGTGTGATAATCTTATGCAGCCACAAGAGTTGGGACCACACAGGTATAACACACGCAGTAGAGCCTTGCTTGAAGGTACCCAATTGTTAGAACAGTAGCAGATTATCATGAGTGACAGACATAGGGTAGCCCACCTAGGGGCCACAGGTATGATGCTAATCAGGACACCAGAGAATTTCACTGTGCTATGATGACAAGCCAGCAGTAGATGAATCAGACACTACAGGCACTTATGACTATGATAAGGGGGATGAATGCACCTGATAGATAGAATGGTGAACAAGGAGATACCAAGAGTGCTACTATTAATCAGAGACCCCAACAGATCCATTTTAGGACTGCCGATAGACCTACATGGCCTACATTTATATAGGACGAACTAGAGGCTCCAGTAGAAGAGACAGCAGGGGATTTCCTATTTACAGATACCCTCATGGCTGCAACTGATGAGTGGAATTTATTAGATCCTCATGTTTAGGAGAAGATGTCCTTTGATCATTTTGTTACTCTGAGGAGAGAGCACTACAGATTAGTTAGACAGGACAGGAGGCCTAGAGTTCAATTCAGTGAGCTGAAGAAGGCTACTGGTAAGCTTTCTTTGACTAATTTTGATGGCAATGGCAAGATGATAGATCAAGCTTGGGTTCATAAGCTTGACACCTTTTTGGAATTGAGACCAATGTCTAAGATAGAGGCCATCAAATATGCAACTTTGCACTTGGATGGAGTAGCACATGATTGGTGGTACCATGGTATGGTAACACTTCAGCATAACCATGTGACAGAGTACCAGGACTTTGTGGATAGATTGGTTGAGCAGTTTGACAAGAAGGATCCCAAGGTTTACTTTCGAGATCTGGCATAGTTGAGACAAACAGGTAACTTGGAGTCCTTCATTGGGGAGTTTCAGAGATTGGCAGTCATGGTGCCCAATATTTCTGAGCGTAGATTGGTAGTTCTCTTCATGGAGGGATTGACAGAGCCATTGAGAGGTTGGATCAAAGCCTTTGATCCTCCTTCATTACAGGTAGATATGAAGAAGGTGCGTAGTATGGATATGGCAGCCCCATCCCATAAATTTAACTTCAAAGGTACTTCTTCATCTAGAGACCATAAGTGCTCCAACACAGATATAGAGAGACCGGATTTTAACATAGATAAATCAGGTGTAAAGAATGACTCAAAGGCCAATCCAGCAGCACCGCCTTTGGATCATGAGGCACTTAATGATCTACATAGGAAGAAGCTTTGCTTCTACTACAAAGGCCCATATGATATCCATCACGATTGCCCTTTAAGGCCTAAGGGCAAGGCAAATCGTGTGATGTGGGCATATTATGAGGATTTTGATTCAGAGGATTCCGAATAGTAGAATAGTTCTGAGGGGGTAGAGGCATAAGCTTCAGGGCCTAAGGTAGAGGCAGAGTTAGAGCTTCACATATAGGAGGTACACCTATCCAGCATTCAGTCGGATGAGTCATTTAGACTCCGTGGAGTTTTGGCAGGGCAGAAGGTTATCACCCTTTTGGATACAGGAGCCACACATAATTTCATAGATGCTAGATTTGTGGAGAAGTGTGGACTCACTACCAAATATTTTGAGGGCATCAGAGTTAAGGTAGCTGATGGTCACACTCTTAGGTGTGAGCATATGATTAGAGACCTCCCATTGCGCTTGAACAATTATGAGTTCAAGGCTGATTATTATGTGGTAGACATGGGGGATATAGACTTAGTATTGGGTATGAAGTGGCTTCATTCATTTGAGGAAGTTACTCTTCATCTCAAGGACATGGAGGTTCTCTTTGATGTTGATGGGAAGACACACATCCTTAAGGCAATACGGGGCAGCAGCTTCAGATATATGTTTTTTCATTGGATGGAGAGGTTCATACGACATGACATGATAGAGTGCGATGACGAGTGCACATTGGCACCAACATAGGAGAGAAAGGTGGACAAGCTTGGTCTTGAGGTAAGTGCAATTCAGGAGTTATCACATGTGGTAGGGACTCAGCTTGCTGTTACAGTTGGGTCACAGGTTGATATGACTCTTTCTAGCCTTCACAATCTAGATTTAGATATTATTCAGGTATAGAGTTTGCTTGAGTTGGTTTCTAATTTTCATTTATGGATTGGATGTTGGGGTGCTTATCTTATTACTAGGGATGGACATGGCATGGAGTTTGCATTGATTGACAGTAGGGTAGATCATGACTACATTTGGGATCCAGGTGGATTGATGGGTGTATCATGTAGCGATTGCTTGAGGGCAAGCAATTTCAGGAGGGGCAGATTGTCATGTCCCCTTTTTAGTTGACATGTTCTGAGTTCATGGTTAGCCTATTATGCAACCCTCATAGGCTAATAGGATGGTTAGAGGGTCTTGATGGAGATTGGCATGGCTTCGTTTAGCAAAATTTTTCTAGTGGGCTTTCGTTTGGGCTCGATTAGACATGTATTGAGGGAGATATTAATATTTGATTGATTTAATCAAATATTAATTATTTGGTCTAATTTTAAATTAGAAACCCTAATTCTAATTTAAGAAAACCCTAATTAGGGCAAGCATATCTTTTGAGGGTATAAGGGTTTCTCATGGAGGCCATTATGGATTAGCCATTGATTATTGATTATTGATTTTGAAGAATTTCTTCTGTGAAGACTGAGCCTAGGGTTCTAAGATTCCATTTGCATTGGAGAATGTTCTCTCTTCAGTGTGTGTAATTCAGAGGCTGTGAAATATCAGCTGATCTATTGCCAAATTGAGAGATAGCTTCATCCAGAAGTTATCACAAAATTTACAGGGTTGAGAGATAACTTCATACATAAGTTATTACAGATATTCCAGGTATTTATTTCTTTATGTTTTGATTCAATAAATTATACAGATAGATATCTTCTATATTGGAGCTACATATCTTCATATCCAGGGTTGAAAACAGACAAGTTGTGCTTAATTGGCGACCGTACGAAAATCGTACAAGTCCGTACAGATCCACACAGACACCAACCTCGGTAGACAGAGATCCCCAGTGACTGACATCGGCCAACTGAAGACCGACGTCGGCAGAGAAGGACCGCCAGTGACCGACGTCGGCAGTATATCGACCGACGCCGGTGACTGTGTGTTCGACATAGCAGGTCGAGATAGAATTTCCAGATTCAAACTCAATTTATAGATTAGCAAAGCCAGGGTTTTCAAGACTATATTTCATATTTTTATATGCATAAGAGAGAACTGTATTTGTAATAGTCTAGAAAGACAAGTGAAAAGATTTGTGATTTGCTATTGAGAAACTATATTATTGTTATCTTCTGAATTTATTCAACAGGGATTGTATCTTTGTTCAGAGTTTTTTTTGTTGCTATATTACCAGTTTGGAGGGGATATTATAGTGGTATCAGAGCTTTTGCTAAGAAAATAGAGCCCTCAAGTAAGGGACATCACATTTGGCCAACAGGGTCAACCCAGTTGACCTAGTATACTTATTGGTAAAAACTCACTAGGTCATAGACTAGGTTGACTAGAAGCTGACCTAGACCCTAAATAAGTTTTGTCAATAAGATTACAAGGTTAACATAGCTTAAATAGTCATGGAAACTATAAAAATAGGTTTTGGGTTAGGAAAAATGGATAATGAAGGTGGTAAATAACTAGAGGAGTGTGCAAAATAGGAGGCAAAGCTTAAGGGAATGGTTTTTATGAGACAAATTTATATATATCAAGTGGAAAAAGGGATAATAATCATATGAATCACCAATGGTCTACCCACCCCTTTCTTGGTGTACCCTTGAAGGCATGCACTCAGAGAGATTGAGACTTGATAGGTTCCACTAAGATATAAGACAACACTAATTGATAAAGTTTTAAAAAATTATGTGTATACATATGTGACCTCCAAATTTCATGCATATTTATACATGAAAACTGAACTGAGTCACAAGTTTGTTCTTGGATTGACTTATTAGTTTTATAGTGACATCATCCTTGACCCATGACCAAGTTGAATGCTTCAGTAATACAATCAACTAAAAGTTTCCAAACAATAATAAGTATAATTAACTAATAAGTAAATCAAATTGTACATTACAAAAGAATACATAATAGATAATAGGACTATAAATCATAAGGGAGAAGGGTTATGGTTTGGTTTAAGATCACATTCACATTATTCTATAAATCATTCATGTATACCTTACTTTAATCACTACACATCATGATATACTTCCAAACCTATCTCAGACTGAGGCAAAGTTGTATCTATACTAAAAGAGACATCACCAATAATTTTTTGATATATGTGTGTATGTTTGTGCAATTAAATATAATCCTGAATTAAATCATTTGAACTAGTTTAAAACATTTAAATGTAAAAAAGTATCCAATGTTTAGTATCAACATAGCATAATAGCTTAAATAATAATCATGATTATTTTTTTAGTAGGTGTGGTCATTGCATCCACTCTCCCTAAATAATGACACCATCCTTAGATCCTAGAATAAATGAGGATAGTGTTGTAGGAAAATATTTTAATCTTCCTAAGTAGCACTTTGTTCATCCATCTGATCCCATTGAGTTTATACTTGCTAATTTTTTTTTTCACAAATTAATGTTGCATTGAACCAAAATCTTGATAGGATTCAACTATATTATTTCCTCATTTACCATCTCAAAATTATTCTAATCTAGAAATGAGAAAGATCTAGAACATATTTTATTAACAAGGTGACATGAAAAATGTCATGCATTCTAAATAGATAAGGAGAAAGAATTAGATGATGTTTTCCATTATGTTGAAAGGATCAGTAAAGTATGGTGCATATTTAAAAGCTTTACAAAACTTGATTGAGATATTTTTGGGTCCTACCCTAAAAAACAATTTATCAAAAACTTCAAATTATCTATGTGATATTTTTAAGTCAAAATAACTCTTTTACCAATTAGAGGTAACCTTTAACCTTCGGCATATGATAGCCTTTTTCTCATAAAACTCTTACAAAGTTTATGGGCTTGAAAAAATTTTGTTTTCAAAATGATCCCAACCCATGGGGATTATGTACTTTCACCCATAAAAGGATTTTAAAGGTGACATCTTGATGACTAAACTATAGGTAGTATTATGGAAATATCCAAGAAATAGAGGTAGTATTACCACTTGTACTATTGATCCATGACATACATTATTAACCTGTATTCAACAATCATGTTTAGCTATTTAGTTTGACTGTTAGTTTTCAGGTTATATGTTAAACTAAAATTTAAATATCTATAAGTGAATAGTGTATCTCTATATGATATAATCACTTCTGGTATATCGTGAAGTTAAACCACTTCTTTTAAAAATCTCTTTGTAATAATGGTAGCATCATCTGTGATGTTTCCTACTATGAAGTGAGTAACTTTGGTAAATTTACCAATCATAACCATGATTGAATTATGTTTGCTTCAAGATTTAGGAAATAAAAAAAATGAAATCCATTGATATTACATCCCATTTTATTTCCATAATTATATATGGATAAATAAATCCTCTGTAATGGGAATGCTCAGCTTTAACACAATGGAATTCCAAACAATTGGTCACAAATGTAGCCACATCCTTCTTCATGCCTACTCAAAAATATAGTTTTCAACTCTTGTGTCATTTTTGTGACACTTGGGTGAGGAAAATGAGATGCCACATTCACTTAATTAAATATTTATTACCTTATATTCTTTATTTATGAACATAAATAATGCCTTTATGTCTTAATAGACCATCTGGATCCATAAAAAAATCAAAATTAGAATTTACTGATCTAATTTAGTGCATATTTTCAAGCATTCTGAGTTTGATTTATACTATAATAGCATAAAAATTCTAAAATTTGATGTTAAAATGGGTATATCAATATGTAGGTTCTCATACTTAGAGCATCAACTACTCTATTCTCCTTCCCTTTCACATAATCGATATCAATATCAAAATTAGTGATAAAGTCTAACCATCTTTTTTGCCTTGCATTCAACTCATGTTGAGAAAACATGTGTATGAGACTTGAGTGGTCATATTTTATTTGGAAATGATTTCCCAATATTAAATGCTTCTACTTAAGTGTATGGATAACAACATCTATCTCTAACTCATATGTTGGGTAATTTTATTCATGAGTTTTGACTCTACGAGACTCATAGGCAACTAGATTACCATATTAAGTTATAATAACACCAATACCAAATTTAAAAAGTCATCTCATACTTCAAAATTTCCATTTGGGTATGATATATCCAAAATAGGAGATGAGGTCAGTCAAGCTTTTCACCTCTTAAAAATTTGTTTCACACTTTAGGGACCAATCAAACTTCTTTCCTTTATTTTTGAAGGAAGTTATAGGATTTTTGATCTTTGAAAAACGTTTCAAAAATATTTAGTAATATCCAACTAGTCCCATGAAGCTTTTCAATCCATACACATTCTTAAGAGTTGACCATTCATTAATGGTTCCAATCTTTCTTGATCTAATGCATAACCATTACTAGAGATTATGTGTCCTAAATAGTGAATTTTTATTTGATAGAAAGAACATTTGGATTGTTTACCATGTTGAAATTATTGTCATTGATTTCAAAGGTCTAAAATTATTGGTGATAAAGGCTCCATAGCATTTAATGGTGTTTTTAATGTTCATATCTCGGATAATGTGTGTTAATATTTATTTAATATTGATGAATATATTTTTGGTTGCGTAAAGTCAAAAGAGGGGCCATGGAGAAGTCAAACAGTCATGGGATA
Source organism: Torreya grandis (assembly GCA_037957365.1). Taxonomy (NCBI): domain Eukaryota; kingdom Viridiplantae; phylum Streptophyta; class Pinopsida; order Cupressales; family Taxaceae; genus Torreya; species Torreya grandis. The sequence goes on along the minus strand of JARHVA010001024.1, from coordinate 122,581 downwards.
AAGACAAAAGAGGAATGGGATGCATTTTTCCATGAAGAGTCATCTTGAGGAATTCCAAGAGTTACCAAGTGAAGACAAAAGAGGAAGGGCACAATTTCTCATGAAGGGACACTTTGAGGAATATGAAAAGTCACCAAGATAAAGACAAAAGGGGAAAAGATGCATTTGATCATGAAGGGTCACCATGTGACTTTTCAAATGCAAAGATTCAAAGGGTCATGCAAATGTGGTTCCATTTTCCATGAGGATTGAAGGGTCACAAAGGGTGAATGCCAAAGGTCATTTGGTAAGTTATAAATAAAGTCTTGGGAAGCCATTTGATATATGTGAAAGAGAGCATGGTTTGTAATTGTCATATCTAGCTTATAAGAGAAAAGGAGAGAAAATAAAGAGATATTATAATGTGTTATCATTTGTTGAGAAAACAACATTGAGAGATAGCTATGTGGTATAGACAATAGGGGTTGGTGCTCCTGTGGGTTGGTGCTCATGAATAGTTGATGTGTTGGTGCTCAACAAAGGGGTTGGTGCTCATGATTTTTTTTGTGTTGGTGCTCAATAAAGGTATTGGTGCTCTTATAAGTTGGTGATTTAGAATATTGTAGTTTTAGTTGGTGCTCATTCATATACTTGAGATTATTCTCTAGGGTTTTTTCCACATTAGGTTTCCATGTTAAAATACGGTGTGTCTCTCTCTTGTGTGGTGTTTATTGTTTCAGTTTTAATGCATATATTAAATGTATGGTTAAGTGGAATTTTATTAAGTAAAATTTTATAAGATATATGACATATTGATTCACCCCCCCTCTCAGTATATCCCATGCTTAAAAATTGGTATCAGAGTAGGTTCCTTTGGAAAGAGTTTAACAACTTGTAGGTAGATTGGGAAAAGCATGATGGCCAAACATCTATAAAAGGAAAATCAAGAGTTGAAATCTATGGTTAAATATATTAAGGAATAGGTGTGTATCTCAGATTCTAAGTTGGATATAGAAATTAAAAAAGATAAGATGTTTATTCAGGATCTTAAGAATCAGCTAGAGGTTGCATATTCAAGTTTGAAATCAAGAAAAGAGTGTAATCAGTTGAAGGTTGAGTTAGGTTCTTTGAAGGACAAATGTCTAGATAAGAATAATGGTGATAATGAAGATGTCTCTAAAAGTAAAATTAGAGATGATCAAGAAGAATAAAATGATGAAAGTAAGGATGAAGCCAAGGTGAATCTAGAAGGAGAACTCTATTGTGCCTTATAAGAATTAGAAGCTACCAAGAAGAAGAATCAAAGATTGAAGCGCCAGATCGATAAAAATGAAAAGGAGTCAAAGGAAATTATTAAAGATATACAAGCACACTTTGAAGAAACCAAAAAGAATGTAAAATAAATAATAGCATAGTTGTAAAAATTAAGTGAATAATGTGAAAGGTATGTTATTGAAATTGCCTCTTAAAAAGAAGATATTGAGAAAGTAGTCAATGATTCAAAATTTGATGATAACACTAACATGTTAAATAAGATATTGGAAAATCAAAAGTCAATTTCAGATAAGACAAGTATCAGACTTGAAAACAAAAATAGCTATGCTGAAGCTCTTACAAAAGAGGAAACAAAAAGGGAAGAAGTGAAGAATACAAAGGATATCTCAAACAAAGAAGGTCAGAAGGAATAGAGCTACAAAAGACAATCAAGACAAAGATACACAAATAGGTTCTATTTTCATGATTACTAATTTTATTGTAATGGATATGGTCATAAGAAAATAAAATGACAAAAAAGAGCTAATTTCAAAAATAAGGAGATGGAAACTTATGCAAAGTCAAGTGGAAACTGCAACTCTTTTGCTCCTCTATCAAGTTTGATGAAGAGGCCACAGTTTGTTAAAAGTGCAACAATTTTGGACACATAGCCTAGTATTACTGAAGTTTGTTTGAGTTAGTAAAAAAGGACCAAAGTTTCAAGGTTCCATTCATTAAGAATAAGGTTTAGATAGGTTCATGGTTGAAGAAACAACCTGAATATTCTATGTTAGTTCAGATAGCTTTGCATGCAATAAATGAAGAACAACCATGGTTCATTGATAGTGGATGTTTGAGGCACATGTTAGGAGATAAGAACAAGTTCATAAATCTAAAGAAGACTAATAGTGGCATAGTGAAATTTAGAGATAAAACCATTACCAGGATAGTTGGAAAAGGTACTTTGAGTTTGGATAATGGTAGAATCAAGACTAAGAATGTTCTTTATGTAAAAGGTCTTAAGCATAATCTATTAAGTGTAAGTCAAATATGTGATCAGGGATACACATTAATATTTCATGTAGAAGGTTATGTGATTAGAATAAAATATTCAGATGAGTTGATTATAGATGCTCAGAGGATAGGCAATAATATATGTGTTATTAGATATCTTCACAAAGGCATGATCAAAGAACACATTTAAGGATCTACGAGAGGAGTTTGGAGTAATTTCTATTACTTCCTAACATTAAGGATCAATATAAATTAAGGGGGAGCTAAGTGTTAGATCCAAGATAGGCCCTTTACCATTGATGTCAAAGGGGGAGATGTGCAAAAATAGGTATAGGTATAGGGAATAGGTAGAGGATGATACAGTAAGGGGGAGTTACTATATGTTTTTCAATTTGGCTATATATGCAAGTTGGCATGTGTAGTATAGGTTTCAAGATGTGGTAGTTTCAGTTTGAGGTTACCATCAATGACAAAGGGGGAGATTATTGTAAATATTGTCATTGATGTCAAAGGTCTAGCATTATTAGTGATAAATGCCCCATAGAATTTAATGGTGTTTTTAATGTTCATATCTTGGCTAATGTGTGTTAATATTTATTTAATATTAATGAATATATTTTTGGTTGCATAAAGTCAAAAGAGGGCCCATGGATAATTCAAAGAGTCACATGGTAAAGACAAAACAGGAATGAGATGCAATTTCCCATGAAGAGTCATCTTGAGGAATTCCAAGAGTCACCAAGTGAAGACAAAAGAGGAAGGGCACAATTTCTCATGAAGGGACACTTTGATGAATATGAAAAGTCACCAAGATAAAGACAAAAGGGGAAAGGATGCATTTTCTCATGGTCACCATGTGACTTTTCAAATTCAAATATTTGAAGGGTCGTGCAAATATGGAGCCATTTTCCATGAGGATCGAAGGGTAAAAAAGAGTGAATTCTAAAGATCATTTGGTAAGCTATAAATAAAGGCTTGGGAAGCCATTTGATATATGTGAAAGAGAACATGGTTTGTAATTGTCATATCTAGATTAGAAGAGCAAAGGAGAGAAAAGAAAGACATATTGTAATGTGTTATCATTTGTTGAGAAAACAACATTAAGAGATAGTTGTGTGGTATACACAATAGGGGTTGGTGCTCATGAAAAATTGTTGTGTTGATGCTTAGCAAAGGGGTTGGTGTTATTGTGGGTTGGTGCTCATGAATAGTTGTTATGTTGGTACTCAATAGAGGGGTTGGTGCTCCTACAAGTTAGTGACTGAGAATATTGTAGTTTGAGTTGGTTCTCATTCATATACTTGAGATCGTTCTCCACAGTTTTTCCCACATTGGGTTTCCACATTAAAATCTACTCTCTCTCTCTCTCTCTCTTATGAGGTATTTATTGTTTTAGTTTTATTGCATATATTGAATGTATGGTTAAGTGTAATTTGATTAAGTAAAATTTTATAAGATATATGATATATTGATTCACCCCCCCTCCTAGTATATCTTGTGCTTAACAATTGGTATCAGAGTAGGTTCCTTTGGAAAGAGTTAATAGCTTGTAGGTAGATCGAGGAAAACATGATGGGAAAACATATAAATAAGGAGAATCAAGAGTTAAAATATGTGGTCAAGGCTCTTAAGGAACATGTGTGTATCTTGGATTCTATGTTGGATATAGAAGCAAAAGAAGATAAGTTGTTTATTTATGATCTTAAGAATCAACTAGAGGTTGCATATTAAAGTTTGAAATCAATATAAGAAGAGTGTAATCAGTTAAGTGTAATTAAAATACTCTTTTCAAAGGTAATCCTAGTAGATCCTCACGAAATACATCCACAATTCTTCCAAAATGGGGTAGTTTTGAAGAATAGATCATGTTTCTTCAAATAATTCATTCAATTTGATAGCATAGAATTGACATCATTTTTGAACATCTCTTTTCATTTATAAAGATAAAAGTATCTTTTGGGTTGAGGGATTAATAATTCCTTGGATCAGTACTAGTTTTCCACCTTCGTCTACCCATTGGATCTTCTTATTATATGTATTAGGATTTAATTTATGAATTTTCAACCAATCCATGCCTAAGCTAAGTTCATATGATCCTAAAAGAGTTATGTTTATGTGAGTCTTTAAAACACCTAAATTAAGCTCATCTTGTTTAAGGCATTCTGGCCACCTTTTTTCCAATGCCAAATTCTACCTCCCATCGTTATCTAATTCTAGAAGGTTAAATTTTACATTTTAAAAAACTTTTAGTAGAAATAAAACTATCTATTTATATTGATTCAATGAAAATTATAAAATAAAATTTTAAAATTATGCTTTTCTATTATCTAGAGCTACATAGAGCTTGTGGTTATCTTGCATCTTAGGACAATATTTATAGTAGTGATTATCATCACATTCCCAACGTATTACAATAGGTTCAAGTGGTAGAGGAACTATATTAGCTCATGTGTTAGGTCCATGAAATCCTTCATGTTGTTGGTTACTATTTTCAACACTTTTATTAGAAAATGATTGAGGTTTAGATCCCCTATTACTATTCTTAAATTTTCACACATAGTTGTGATTCTTTCCAAAAGCATTCTCTTGGTAACTTTTCTTGAAGTTTTATCTTATAGGGGGATTTTTTGATTTGAAATTGTTTTTTAGCTTACTGTTCTTAAAGTCTTATCTTGAATTTTGGAGAGACTTCTATTTTTATTCAGTACAGTGTGTTAATTCTAAAGAAGTAACTAATTAAACAAGAAAAACTAAATTAAATAAAATAAATATCATCAAAAGCAAATAATTTCAATAGGCATAGGCATAGGTGTTAAATAAGTAAAACTAAATTAAGGGGGAAGGTATAGGTGATCCTAGATATGGTTTTGTGCTCTAGTTGATATAGATATTGTGAGTAATATTCTTTGGTTTGGGAGGAATGACCTAAAAATCAATAATACTTGAACAAATTTGAATTATTATGGTTGGTAAGTGGGATGCCTAGCAAATTCTACCTTTTAAAAGTACGAAACTTCCTTGGATGGCTATCAACCCACTTTTTAAAAAAAATTAAGTCCAAAAGATGCTGATAAGAAATGATTAAGTAAATAATTGAAAAATTCATTTAAGTGAATGATAAAATAATTAAGATTTTTTGATTCCTTTTAAAACAAACTAAGCTAATTCGCATGAAAGAAATACTAAGGTGATAATGGTCAGGTCTGGTTGTTGTATTTTGGTTAGGTATTGTGATAGAGTTGTTTGATGGGTTTAAATGGTTTTTTTATATTGATGTTTTTAGGAAGAATTTTTACAAAGAGACTGATGTCAGTCTCTATGGATTGATGTCAATTATATAGAACTAATGTTGGCCACTATATATAAAAACATAGTTTTTGACTTTGGTGGAATGGTTGGGATTTAGAGAGTTTTGAAGAGTTCTTGGGATTGTTAAAGCTTAGGATAGGCTTGTGAGGGTCAAAATGAAGATCAAAAACATATAAATAGAGGTTTTAGGCTCAAAGTGATTATTGAAAGTTGATGGATTCTTGATGGCAAAGGAGTGTTGAAGTGCAAAATTGCAACATAGGTAGTTGAGGCTATAAGGAAGGTATGGAGACACTAAATCAATAAATGATAAGATATGTAAATTTTAAATTGATTAAATAATAATAGATACTTATTTAGCACAATAGTGTTGGCATGGAAGTGAATGATAGGTTAGGATGACTTGGATGGGAACCTAGAAGAATTATAGTAACATAACGATGATAAAACCTTCATTTTGTTAATAGTGTAGCTCCTTTATTCCTCTAAAAAAGCCTCTATTTCTCTGGTTCAGCTCTCTAGTTCATGTAAGAGATCTCAATAATGATAACTCACACTCAGACTCTACTCATCCAACTTCCAAAACAATGGTCCTAGGCATACCTAACTAATAAATGCCAGTCCTAGTCAACGGACATCAGTCGAGAGATGACCAATGTCGGTCATGGTATAATAGGTCTAAATTTTTAAAAATAGTGCTTTGCACTTACTTTTGAAAGCTAAGAAAATTTGAAATGGTCCAAGTTGGATTAAAAGAGTGTGTTCACATGGGTATAAATAGTTTAAGATGTTAGGGAGGAAATATTAGGACAAAAAATGGTCTTAGGTGCTTAGGACTTATGTGAATTAGTGTTAGGGAAAAGTGGTGATGAGTTAGCATGGGAATTGGTGCTAGGGTGAGGTGGAAATAAGGGTTTATTAACTTAATTAACAAATAATTAGCTAAATGTGAGTAGGGTGTAAATGGGTCTTTAAGGTGGTTAAGAGGTGTTTTAACCAAAGGGGTCAAAAGGGGTGTGATGTGACATCTAGAACCGTTGGTGCAATTTTATTGTGTCTACACTAATGTTTTTAGATTTTTCATGTTTACATCATACATGAGTACTATTATCACATAGGTTTTTCACCCATTCCTTGATGTGTAGTAGCTCATTATGCAATACCTAATGATATAATACAAAAACCTCAAAAGCCATGGGACCTTGGTGAATTCAGGTTAATATCCATAAAAGGATAGCTTCCTTTCACTAAATCCATTGCAACTAATAAAATACCAATTTTAAATATATTCCACTCTTTTAGTGTTCTTGATCCTAAACTAAGGTTTGACTAGGAAAAGAGTTTGAGAATAAAAATTGCAAAACTAAAAGTGGTGATTGCACTAAATATTTTTAGTGGATTTTAATGTTTGCTTTAATTAACACAATATAATAGAAAGTAGATTAAGGTTTGTTTGAGCACAGACTCATACAAATGGGAAATCAAAGGCAATAATTGTTATTTTTCATAGAAGGGACAAGATTCATTTATTTTTGTCAAACAATATTTTAGAAGGGTATAAAATACCACAAATGAATTTATTATGACTAAAAGAAGAACTGTAATATCCATAAATACTATAATAAATTTTCATACACAAGGATTTATCAAAAAAGAAAGGCAAAATCTTCAATTTATTTCATTCTCTAGGCTACAGCTTGTAGAAAATACATTCAAAATGTATAAATATATCACTAACAAAAAAAGATAGATTGAGATACTGGGTCTACCCATCTTTATACAAAAATATCACATAGATGAGATTAAGTTATCAAGCCATTAATTCCCAATAGAAGGAATCATGTAAATCTATAACTTCATGCAAAAGAGGCATGACCTCCTCTTCGTGGCATCCTTTATCTTTTCAAAATGGTTTGAAAAAATACATGCAAGTATTAGCATGGTCTCTAACCTGATGTGGCATGGATGGAACTATAAAATCTTCATGCAATGCCTCACTTTTTGAAAAACCCTAACTTGAAAATCACAAGTGAGACTTTTACAACTTGCAAGTCATGTGACTTTATCATAATGTAATTTGTAATTTTCAATATATGTTTTAACAACTTTAATCAATTATAAATTTATCAAAATAAAAAGTTTAATTTGTAATTATTATTTTTATAACTTCCAACTTGTCAAAAAATATAAAGTGTAAAATAAATGTGTCTCTTTCTCAAAAAAATCTATAAAAGATAGTTGCATTTTTACAACATACAACTTTAAAATGTTTTTTGCACTATTGAAATTACAATGCATGAAAATGTTTCAACAAAAAGGAATAATTAATTTGCAAAACTTCCTATGCCTTCTGGTCTTTATCAGCCTATAGATTTTAAACATATGTGTCAAAATCCTTGAATATTCTTATATTCTATCTTCATCTGGTATGAAGTATTAGAGGTTGATGACTTCACAATATTTTGACGTATCAAAAAGTTCTCATCTCAGGGCCTTGATTTCTTGCATTTCTTTATCCATTTTATCTAGTGTATTGTGATACTTGATATAATAGTGGATAAAACTTAAGGTGAAGATTACAGTTTGTGTAGATTCTTTCTTAACTAATTTGAAATTGATCTAAACCTATTTTACTAGGAGGAGATTATGTCTCATCATCTGCTAGTTTGCATGACAATTTTATCAACATTTATTTGATGTCATACATCATATCAACAACCTTGTCATGTGTAACCTTGTCTTTATGATCAGTCTCTATAAGTACCTTTATCCTGAATTGAGCTACTTTATGTAACTCCTCCTTCTCCCCATCATTTTTATGTATCCCTTTAATAAGGAGGATGTCCATATCAATAGATTACACAAAAGTCAACTTGGGATAATACAAATTCAAGCTTTATATTTCTCCTTCATATTTACTAACCTATTCTCTCAATAATGTCCTCCTTTAACTGATCATTGTATAATGGGCCATTATCATAACAATAATCCTATTGGCCTTGGAAATGTGTTTGTTTAACCATTATTTAGTGGTCCTTCCCATGCTCACAGTTTTAGTCACCATATCTATTATTTCTTGATCTAGGATTTGGTTGACTTGCTATGCTAACTCAAGTTGTATTGATGATCCACTTAGCTCTATGAATTTATTAAGTGAAACTATGAGTTGATCCTTCAATTCATCCGTAGTGGCTTTATCATTATCTATTCTATAAAAGAGAGAGTTGATTCTAGATTAAAAATCATGTTTCAATCACTCCCTTATTGGATGTCCAAAATAAATATTTGAAATTTGATAATCTCCCACTATAAGATCTTCCTTTGGTTTATCCAATTAGGGTACTATAATCTCAACATATATTTCCCCTTTATCATCACACAAAATTCTAGAGAAATTTTGGGGAGTAGGCTTAGAATTATTCTTCACCTGTGAAAGGCTAAAGTCTAGTTTACTAGGGGAAATCATCTTTTTTTATTTCTTTCCCACTATCTCTACTAGCCAACTAGGGGTAACATCTTGCTACATGGACATTGTGACCTAAGAATCAACAACTGATGTGGTTGTGCTAGTAGGTATTATGAATATTTTAGGGTCCTATGTGGATTTTACCATTGATTGCTTGAGAGATGCCTATGAAATTACATTTCCATAAGTAGTTTACAAATCCACATATACATTAAGAACTTGTGTTTTTGCTACCTTAATTAAAGGCATTGTGAAAACTATGGAAGTAGAAGAGGTGGTGGTAATGGGAATAATTACGTTTATTGGGGGCATAGAAGATCAAATTGATACTCCTAAGGGAATAGACATAGGGAATCTAGATTTGGGAATAGTTTCAAGCCAAAGCATTAGATGAATCAATCAAATGTGTTGGGCCACTTAGGGTTGGTAGGGTAGGAAAAATGAATGGGGATGAAGGTGAAATGGTACTTATCCTAGAAGTTGGGATAGCTAGTAGAATTGAATTCAAGATGACTGAGTCTAAAACTATATACTATTGAATTGTGTTGGAAACCAATGGGGATAAAATGGAAGGAATTACTAATGTAATGGCAAAGGTGAGTGAAATGGAAAGAGGGATTAAAATTGGAGTAGAAACTAGAGTGGAAAATTGAGTATCCACTAATGGGGGACCCTAAGTGTCCACTTGAATTGAATACATAAGTTTTAATTGGCTTATTTTGGTAGGCAAGGTGGTAGGAATAAGAGATGGAGTAGAAAATTGAGATGCAGGGGGAGTAAAGACCTTAGGTGGAGGTGTTGGAGCTTTAGAAACTATGTACATAGGTGGAGGATGAACAATAAAAATATAGTTTGTCATTATGACACATATTGGGGTAGAATATATAGAAGCTCCTCCTACAACTATGACCTCTAACAAGATATCAATCAGTTGATCCATCGTTGACCCATCTTGACTTGATTTCCCATTCTTGGCCTTAGTTTTCTTCTGATGAATCACTAGCCCTTTTGATTTTCACCCATTATGCCACTAGGACTGTCTACTGATGGAGGAACCCCTTCTACCTTAAGCTTTAAAAGCATCTCTTTGACACCTATTATATCCTTTGTTACTTGAAATCCTTTTCTTTTCAACTAATTGATCATTCTGTTGATCACATGTGTCATTCTATCAATCAAAAAGAAATCTTCTGGAGCTAACCACCTAATTGGTGGTAGAGGTTGAGTGATTTATAATAATTTGGGTCCACTAGGGATCATCATCCACCAAATCATCTGAGACTAGTGCTAAATCATAATATTTGATCTATTTTAAGGTCATTTGAGAATTATCCTTCAATCTAACCTTCTCCTATTCCTCTAAGTCCTCTAAGAAATCTTCAAAATATGGAACATGGGAGTATGTGGAAACTCCCAGTGTGATGGTGAAATTTCCATAAACATTAAAGAATGGCCTAGAATATAAAGTTCTCAGGGTTATTTGGCACATATATGCTTCTACACATTTAGCCTTGAGGAGTGAGGGGCATGCGTATCTATTGATAGAAATTGGGAATTGAATTCTCAACATGTGCCTATAGGAAATAAGCTTGTGTGTATCCACAATTTGCCTTACTAGCTCCATCAATTGCCACTTGTCATTAAAATATCTAGGGAGTGTGTAAGGGAAGCCACTGAATCTGCTTGCCCTTTATATGAATAAGTGGAGAATTGAATGAAGTAGGAGCCACATTTTTTTATCTCTATTGTTTATACCTATGAGAATCTCATTCTCCCTAGTTATTTATCAAACATGATGATGATGAAATAGATAAATGCGTCATTGATTCTTCTAAAGTGTTGTCTACTAGCATCCAATGTGAGGACATAATAGTAATTATATATTCTACTTATCTCACTAGGAACTATATTGAGACTTGGGAAAGATCTCCATTTGGCCAAAATGCATAAAAAATAGGAGGTCATGGAGAACTTTACTATTGTCTACGCCTCCATTAATTACTTGTGGAGGGAATCACTGATGAGTTAAACCCAATGGATGTATTGAGCATTTTGATGGATGACCCAAATATATTGGTACATCTAATCTTGAATGATCTTATCATCAAGACTACTAGTAATCTTATATAATAATATTATAGTATCTGCCACCTCATCCTTGAAGTTAATTCATGCCAATTCTTTGGAAATATGGTAGAGGTAGCCTTGGCAACCTTAAGCCATTATTTGTTTATCATATTTTGACACTTGTCTCTCTTGTATTGAAATAATTACTAGGATGTCTCTAGGGTTATATTGAGATAAATCTCAAACTTTGGTATTAAAAACATTAAATTAATGAAGTTAGGGTCTAGATTCAAAATCTTTTCCCCTTTATCATTTACAACCTCTCTTCTATTAGGATCACAAATGTTGGGCTAGTGTCATCACCAAATTAGGGATTTGTATAATCAATATAAAGGCTAATTCCCATAGAAGTCCAAAGTCATAAATACCCTAGATTTAATCATTATTAAGATCTACATTGATTTAGGTCAAAAAGTCACCTAGGTCAACGTGACCTAAATCTATATCAATTATCTTTATAGTATTAGACTCTAAGCTAAGAGTCACCCCAAGTCCTTTTGATTTAAATTTCATCTCCTTCTAAGAAATGGAAACTAGAGAGATTTTTTTTGGAAAACCAATTACAAGAGCTAACAAGATTTACACGTGCTTGAAGTAGGAATAATCTTTGACAAAGATTTGAGGTACTCTATGTAGGTAAAACGTCTCATAGAACTAGCAAGTGTTTAAATGAGGTGAGAAGTATATATAACTAGGAAGTGTTCTAGATAAGTTGGATCTCCAATAGAATGGGGAGGTGTTTTGAGTAGATGGAAACCCCAGTGGATTTTTGAGGTGTTTAGAGTAAGTCCACTATCTATAGGGACTTGGAAAGTTATAGGGATTCTATGTGCTTAGAATAATAGTAAAACCCATGTAAATATGAGGTGTTCAAGGTAGGTCCAATGTCTATAGTATTTTTGAGGAATATACTCTAGGTATGTTTTGGAAATATGCTATGGTATATTCACCTAGTTTAGCCTTATCTTAGATTTGAGTGTGAATCTTTGAGGGAAAAACTTAGGATTTTTATGATGAAACTTTAAAAAATAAGACCCCAAAACCCTAAATTAACTTGACTGCAATATTTAGGGAAATAATAACTACACTAATGAAGATGACCTTTTCCAATGCCTATTTAACATGGAAAATACCTAAATGATGATGCTAATGTAAATCCCTAGTTTAATAGAAATAAATTTTCAAGGAATGAAAATAAATTGAAAAGATTAAAATGTATAAAATAATGAAAGAAAACACAAGGAGGACTAGGAATACCATGTAAGGGTAGAGATGACATGGTAATTAGTTGCAAATGTGGCTTCTAGATGTGGATTGATGCATGGCTCAAGGTCAAAGTCATGGTTAAAGGTCATTGTCAAAGCTCAAAAATCATGATTATTAGATTTAAAAAATGAGTAAAAATCCCCAAATTTCATGTTTAAATAAAAAAATACTTGTATAAATGCTCTCATGGTAGTTATTGGTGGAACCTTGAAGTGCTTGGATCAATTCCAATGTCCACAGGGTTGGGAGTTTGACTCACTTTAGAAATGTGAAGGTGGAAATCCATGTGCAATTTGTAATTTGTGAATTGTAGTTCATGTTCTAGATCTTTTGGGGGGTGTTTAGTTCATGAGATCTAAAACTTGGGATATAATTTACAATTTTGAAAAATTACAAATTACATTCAAAGTTTTGGATTTTGCTAGTTAGTGGTACATGGGATCCAGAGCTCAGGAAGCAATTTGTAATTTGTAGAGCTCAAGAAGCAATTTGCAATTTATATAATTTCAAATTGCACATTGAGTTATGTATTCTGTTAGTTATGGAAAGTTAGTGTATTATAGGAGGCAAATTTAGGGAAGTAATTTTCAATTTTTTAAATTATAAATTGCATCCAAAGTTTTGGATTCTGAAATATAAAGGGAATGCTTGTTTTGGTCATTCCAAGGGATTTACTCAAAAAATTATGGGGTCTCTCTTAGGATATTTAATGTTATGATATTTTTGGAACAAAAATATAAACATTTTTGGTGACCTCTATGGGATGATTACCTAGTAATCATTTTTTACCAGTAGCGTATGGTTCATTGGGCATGGAGTTAATTTGGCATAACAAACTTTAACCTAGGGAAGAACAAACTAGGATTTTACTAAAAAAGGGAAAAAATCAACAAATAGAATAGGGAAAAATGACACAACTAAGGAAATAAAAACTCTTAATGAGTTGACCTGTGTAGAAGCACTTATTTTGAAAACATAACTAACCGTATTATATAAAAAAATTAATTTTTTGGAATGAATTCCTACCTCAAAATCAAGATTTTAGGTATATCCCATTGATTGGGATAGGTAGTTTTGATCCATAAAGCTTGGATAGCTAAAATGCATTAGCTCTTGTGCACTGAGTTATAATGTATGGAGTACTCCATATTACATCAACTTGGTGTGCTTTCCTAGTTTAACATTAGCTACATCCCATTTGAGAACTATGTCTCCTTCATTGAATCCCATGTCAGATGCCTTTTTGTCAAAAGTCCTCTTTTATTGTGCCTAATTTTCTTTTAGGACTTTTAATGATTAATTCCTTATTTCTTTAATTTCTATGAGTTTAGCCAATCTTAATATCATTTCATCATTGTCAATAAAATCCAATTGGTGATTGAGCTCAAGAGATTGTAAATCAATTGAAATTATGACTCATTCTTATCTTCCATATACCAATATGAAGGGGGAAATTATCGATGGCTCTCTTAAGAGTGATGATATCAACCAATAGTGATGATTTCAACCTTGTGTGCCATGTCCTTAAGTTCTTCTCCATTGTTATTTTGATAATTATGATATGGTTCTTATTGGTAGACTCAGGCAAGCCATTACCTTAGGGGTGATAATTGGAAGAAGTAATTAGGTACACATTATGCTTTATGACACATTCACTCACTTGAGTGTTTATAAATTCTTTAGCATTATCTGAGATAATTGTGTGAGGTACACCAAACCTTGAGACTATGCCATCCATGAAATCCAAAATAGAAGCCTCTGTGGCATCTTTTAGTGCAACCATTTTAGTCTATCATGAAAAATAGGCTATTGTTATGAGGACCCATTTATGGATTGCACTAGATGGTGGATTGATCATACCAATGAAATCTAATCCCCATTGAGTGAACAATTGATCTGATTGGATTGGATTGAGAGGGAATGTTAATGATCTCTACTTGATAGTAAAATAAGCACAATTTTCATAGTTATTTACCCATTGATGGGCATCCTTGAATAATTTAGGTCAATAATATTCCCCTCTCATTATATTGATGGTCATGGTTTTTGAAAATAAATGTCCTCTTGATGAGCCATCATGAAATTCTTAGAGCACCTTGGCGACTTGATTGTGCTTAATACATCTTAGCACGACTCCATTCATATCTTTTCAAAATAATATTCCATCAATAAGAACATAGGGAATGGATTGGAGTAAAAAATACCTTTTCTTTGACTACTAAAAGTCATATGGGTATTCACTAGTCTACAAGAAATTAATCATGTCATGGATCTAATTATTGAAAAGAGGTGGATTGGCTATCTAAGGTATACTTTGAGCATATACAGTTTTAAATACTACTTTAGCATTCTTTATATTAAAAGCCAATTGTTCACACAATCCCTTTCCTTTTAAAAGATTTGTGATTTTGATGTTTATGTCATATTTTATGACCTTTGTGATCTATCTTACACTTTTTTCATTTATCTCCTAGCTCGACAAGAACTCTTTGACACTTTGATGAGTTACCATAAGATGAATTTTATTGTTGGAGAGCATATGCTTTAATTTTTTGAGAGCTTTAATCATAACATACATATGATTTTCCATGAAACTATAATTCTCTTTATAGTCTTTCATGGATTGACTAAAGAAAGAAATTGGTTGTTCTAATTGTTCTTGATTGTGCCGAGTCAAAATGGTTGAGATGCTTCCTTTCCCTCTAAAGGAATAGAGAATGAAATTTTTCTCATAGTTTGGGTTGACTAGGGTAGGATCCTAAGAAATAACTTGTTTGATGGATTAAAAGTTATCTTTTACCTATTGTGTCTAGCTAAAGATAATACCCTTGTTTAGCATTATAGTAAGGGGTTTTGCCATAAAATAAAAATTTGGAACAAATCTTATTACAAATTTGATTTTTACTAAAAGGCTCTATAGTCCTTTCTTATGGCTTGGTAGTGCTAATTTAGATATAGAACTTATTCTTTTTGGGTCTATTATAAGGCCCTCTTTTGACACAATGTGTTCTTGTAGTTTCCCTTCATTAAATATGAAAATGCTTTTGTTGGGAATAAGGGAAACCCTAAATTCTCTGCACCTTTTGGAAAAACTTCTAAGGTGATCTAGGTGTGCATCAACATGCTTTGCGTAGATAGTGAATAAGCATTCACAACAGTAAGCCAAAATCATACAAAAGTGGTGAAGGAACCAAGCAAAGGACATGGGTACATGTCACTCAAATTGGAAAGAAAACATACAAGACATGTTTAAATTCCACATACACATACAATTTAAAATAAGTAAGGTTGACATAAGGGCCACAAGCACATAGAAGAGTACAAGAAAAGAATATTGGCAAATGTCCTAAGGCACACACAAGAATATAAGCAAAAGACATTGGCAAATGTCCTAAGGCACATACAAGAGATAAAATAGGAACTAAGAAATGTAATCATATCTAGCTATGCAAAGCAAGAAAGGAAGGCATGTAAATTCTAGAAAGACAATCGCATCTAACTAATCAAAGGAATAAGTGAAAGTATGCAAGACATGAAGTAAAATACTAGGTATATGCTAAGAAATACACAAGTGTTATATACTAGGGAATATCGATAGAGTAATCTATGTAAGTTATTAAGTAATTTACATCAACATGATAACTAGAGTGTGTGGTATAGGTATGACATAACTTGGATGATGTAGTCATGTAGAAGATGCCCCTAGTGGGTAGATATATTAATGTATGTCTCGAATGTAGAAGTAGGATGCCCCATAAATGGGTAGAGTGAAGTAATCAATGATCTAGGTGTCACTACACACACTCAAATAAGATTAAGTAAAGCATGGTAATGTAGATAAACTAATAAACAATAGCATAGAACAACAAAATGTAAGTCTAGAATGGTAGTAGCAATGTAAAGCATAAATACTTTATACAATTGAAATGTTTTTGGTGTTTTTGATTTATTTTAATGTTTTTGGATTTTGAAATGTTATATTATTTTTGGTGTTTTAGAATATTTTAATGTTTTTGTATTTTTGGAATAAGCTATGTACAATCAATCATAAGGAGACTATGTACAAGAAATTGAAAAGAATATATGTATAAGAAATATTGAGAAGAAATGATACTAATCGATGAGTCTCATGAGAGACTCCTATCATGGTGTTCTGTATCAAGGAGAGGAATCATGTGTGATCATGAAGCATGATGGAAGGGCTAAGACTATGGCTCTAAAATCTATGTATGTTGAAAATGCTCTAAAATCTCTATAGTAGAAACTGACTATGGGGTCCCCTTATAAGTCTAAAAAGTGGTTGAAATTGTAGAGACCTCAATGATACTACCGTGGGTGTGAACACTATAGCTGGAAACTGTTTAGAGTCTTGAAACTATGGTTGTTTTAAAAGAGGATTTTATGGGAGTGTATGAACTCTCTATGCTAGCAAGGAAGGCCTCAACTACAGTTAAATCTAAATTGGAGTAAGAATTTTAACTGGTGGAGAAGCTAAAGCTGGTGGAGGAGCTAAAATTGGTGACTACAAAGTAGTAGATGGCTCTGAAGTGGGGAATGGTAACTCATATGGAACTCCACCAACTATAATAACTTGATTAGCATGAATGAATTTCATGCATCTATGATCTATAGAAGCTACTGCTCAAGTTTTTTTTAAACTATGGTTGACCAAGTAACATATCGAAGACTCTTGCATTGGGAACAATAGTAAATGGTGTGGCCACAGGTGTTAGACTAACCTATAGAAGAAGTACAATCTCATCTAATGAACTCTATATGTGCCCAATAAATCCAATGATAACTATGTCCATCAGGGTAATATCTTGCTCTAAATATCCCAAATGTTGTAGTAAATTCATACTGCACATGTTCACACTAGATCCATTATCTATGAGAACACTGTGTTCTAGTAAAGAGTGCATGGTAATCCAAATCATCCTCAACTATCTCCTACTCTGAAAAAGAGATGGAAGGTCTAGCTCGAACTCTAGAATTATACACATCGATCATGTTGCTCAAAGGATATAACTCAACTAAAGGTGCTTGATATATAGATGGTGGAGGGTGTGCATGATATGCATGGTGAACACCTGATGTATCCCTTATCTCCTATTTAGAATGTTGTGGGAAAGGATTTGATAAAATTTGTATAGCCTTGTCTTGTTTTTGCTTTGCTTGAAGAGGCTCAATTGGAGTGTCAAGATCAATAAAGTTACCATCTATAAAATCTTATATCTTGTGTTTCAAACTAATGCATCTATTTTTTGTGTGGCCTAGTGACCTATGAAAATTGAAAAATGAATTCTAATCATATCCCTATAGAAGAGGATTTATTGGATCAACTTCCCAAATAGGTGGGAGAGATATGATGTTACATTCTAATATCCACTGTAAGACTTTGGATGAAGATACTGGTAGATTGGTAAAGTTTTCAAAGGAGGCATGGATAAAACCACTCACTTAGGGGGATATGAACCTACATTAATTGTTATTTGATTTTGACTTTTGATATCATTGACCTTTACTTTATATGGGACTTTACTGTTACTCTTGTTTTTTGTTTATAATATGATTGTGTACTTGAGTTTGCCCATTGAAATTAACTTGACTTCCATTTCCTTTAGTGTATGACATAACTTAGTGAAAGAAGAGAATATTTTTAACATTATTGACTCATGCAAAACTAGTAGAAGACTCTATTTGAAGATATCTTGTAACTCTTGATCAGATATGGGGTTAGTAATTTTAGCCAAGATAGTCTTATATTTAAGAACATAATCTATGAGATGCTCATTTGACCTTTTTTATATTGTACAACTTGGGCTAAAGAAACCTTGTCACGTATATTAATACTAAAATAATCTAGGAACATGTTAGCTAAAGGATTTAACCGATTGATTTGATAGATTATAGAACCATTATAAAGCATAATCCTTTAGACTCCATGGAAATAGCTTGGTTAGTAACCAATAATTTAGCACATAATCCAAGCATGCTACATGAAAAGATCTCAATTATGTCTCTAGATCACCCTTGCCATCATACAGAGTGAGATTAGGTTGAACAAAACCTGGTGGCAAGGGTGTAGAAGCAATATGATGTGCCAATGGTATATGAAGTAGATCAAAAGAATCCAAGGCCTATGTAGGTCTAGAGGTACCTTGCTTGATATGTAGCACCTTGGATTGAAGATATTTTATCACTCACACAAGGGTAGCCACATCAAAAGACAAAGATGTACTAGTCATGATTGATGGTGCCTCATAGGAAGGTTAGGTTATTATAGGGGGTTGTTGAGACATAATTTCCCCCATAGTGTCATTTGTAACTCATTGCTCTAAATGAATGGAAGACTCAATTTGCTTAGACTTTTTAATTTCCATGATAGGTTGCAAGATAAGAGTATAATTTTGGGGTTGTTCCCTAAGTCTTTCTTTAAAACTTTGTAGAATCAAGTTTTTATTGATGGTAACATCATTATCAATGATAGGTGGAAGTGGATCCAGAACCCAATGTGGTGGGTCATAAAAATCGGTGTTTGTATCATTATTGTTATTTTCATACTACTCATTATCAAAATTATCCTCATAGAAATTGGTGTAATATGGATGTATAGGATCTATAGCCGGAGGCTGAGCTAGTTATTTATCCATGGTATATGGTCAGGTTGAAGGAATTTGGGTGAAACTAGGAGGGTTGCCACTAAGTCTTGCACTTCATTTCAAAGGAAGAGATGAAAGAAGATTAGGTGACATAAATAAAACAACTTGAATAATGAAATAAAAAATTAAACAAATATGATCTAAACAATGAATTGAAATATGCATAAAAAAGATACAAAGCTCATAAAAATGTAAGGTGATACCTCAAAAGCATGAGACATAGTATATGCAACTAGGGTTTGAAAGAAAAATGATTTTCAAAATTAATATGGTAAATTTTAAAAATTAATGTGAAATTTTGATTTAAATATGAAAGAAAAATTGGAAAAATATTGGAAAAATCAACAAGGAATTTTCCCTAGGGTTTCTAGGGGTTTTGTACATAAAGGGACCTAGTAAATTCAACTAGGGTTTATAATAAATGATTTTTAAAATTAATATGGTAAATTTAAGAATTTGAATGTAATATTTTGATTTAAATATTTAGGAAAAATTAAAAAATACTAGAAAAATCAACAAGGAATTTTCCCTAAGTTTTTTATGCACAAATGAAGTAAGTTAGGATCACCAAATGATTTATAACTATTTTAAGAATAATGACATTTTATTCTTATTTTAGTTAATGGTTTGGACTAATAAATTAGTAAGTAATATTGAAATAGTTACAATCCTAATTTATATATTTTATTTGTCTTTTGTAGCTTTCTAAAAATAGTAATAAATTAGGATAAATATAACTTAGCTTAAAATAAGTTTAAATGACCGTTGTAGGGTCTAAAATTGGATATGTAGGATTGGAACAATGTCACAAATCAGAATCTAGCCTTTATTTTGTGAAAGGATATGACCATAAAAAATAAGACACCCTGGGGTTTAATGATGTTGTCCTCTTTCAGTGCTATTGTCCAAACTACTCACAGAGACATGGTTTTTTTGGGTTCTTTCCATTGTTCTTGTGTGAGCTTTCCTATAAAATATTGAGTCTTGAATGTCAATGTAACTCCTTATAGATTTGATTCAATATTGAAACCCTAGACCTTCATTGTACTTAATTAAAATTGAGAAAGAAGGGGGGTTATTGTGTGTAAGATGAACTGAACATATATCCACACCCTTTGTGTGGGTACGTTGCCTACATACCAATACTCTAAAGAGGGATCAAGCCATATGTAATTCTCCCAATTGATGTGCTTTGTGCAATAATGTAATGAGGATGCAAAAATGCTAAATTAAGATTGCTTGAGGTGATTCGGGACTGGTGTGAGGGTTTGAATGTGTTGGCAACTATTTTGGGTGACTATATGCAAAGAATAGGAAAGTTTGCCTTAATAATTTGCTTGTATTCTTGTTTACTTTGTAATATTTGTCACCTCCCTTGTAAATTAACTTTGAATGGAATTTTATAGAGAACTGTTGGTCATGGGATAAATATATTCATGCTAGGCCAACATGATGAAGGATAGGAATAAAATAAAAAAAGGTCATTTGGGATCAAAATGTGATTGGATAGGAGTACCAAAAATGGGATACCATAGAGTTTAGTGATATAGTCTATGTATGGTACTCCTATCCTATAGGATCAAGACTTGGGGTATAGAATTGTTCTAGGAAATAGAGCATGGCTGAGCTAGAATGATCATTTGGAAGGCTATGAATGAGTGAGAATAAGGAAAAAGGTACCTAAAAGGGTCATAAGAGCATACAAAGAGGAGTTATGGCTAGGATGTTATAAACCACACTCAAACCACCAATTTGGATATTTCATATGACTACACTCTGCTTATCTCACTAGGAACTGTATTTAGGCTTGGGAAAGATCTCCCTTTGGCCAAAATGTATACAAGGTAGGAGGTCATGAAAAACTTTCTTGTTATTTACACTTCCATGAATTACTTGTGAAAGGAATCACTGATGAGTTGAGCCTAATGGATGCATTGGGCATTCTGATGGATGACCTTAATGTACTAGCACATCCACTCTTGGAAGCTCTTAGCATCAGGGCTACCATTAATATTATGCAATAATATTATATTATCCCTCACCTCATCCTTAAAGTTAATATGTGCCAATGTCTTTGGAAATATAGTGAAGGCAGCCTTGGGGGCTTTAAGCTATTGTTTGTTTATCATCTTTTGACAACCATCTCTCTTGTATTAAAAGAAATTTTGGGATGTCTCTAGGGTTATGTCAAGATAAATCTCAAACTATGGCATTATGAACACTAAATTAATGAAATCAGGGTCTAGATTCAAAATCTTTTCCCCTTTATCATCTACAATCTCTCCTTTATCAGGATCGTAATGTTGGGTTAGTGTCAGTACCAACTTAGGTTTTTGGACTATCAATGGAAAGGATGCTACATATGGAAGTCCAAAGTCATAAACACCCTAGATCCAATCATTTTTAACATCTACATTGATCCAGGTCTAAAATTCACCTATGTCAATGTGACCTAAATCTATATCAGTTATCTCTATAGTATTGGACTCTAAGTTGAGATTCACCCTAGGGCCTTTTTATTTAAACTTCATCTCATTTTGAGACATAGAAACTAAAGAGAATACCTATGGAAAACTAATTATAAGAGTTGGTGGGATTTTTAGGTGCTTATAGTAATTATAGTCTTTGGAAGAGATTTGATGTGTTCTATGCAAGTAAAAAGTTTAACATAACTAGGTGTTTACATTAGGTGAGAAATTCATGGAATTATGAAGTGTTATGGACAAGTTAGATCTTTGGAAGAATGGGGAGGTGTTATTAGTAGATGAAAACCCTGGTGGATATTTGAGGTGCTTAGATAAAGTCCATTATCTATAGGGACTTAGAAACTTGTGGGGATTTTAGGTTCTTGAAATAATAGTAAAACCCAAGAAAATATGAGGTGTTCAAGGCACGTTCAATGTCTATAGTATTTGTGAGTAATATGTTTTAGGTATGTTTTGGGAATATGATATGATATATTCATCTTAATTAGCCTTGTCTTAAATTTGAATATAAATATTTGAGGGAAAAACTTAGGATTTTTACAATGAAACTTTGAAAAATAAAACCCTAAAACCCTAAATTCAATTGACTACAACTTTTGGGCAAATAGTAACTATGAAAATGAAAATGACCTTTACCATTGCCTATTTAACATTGAAAAGCCCTAAATGATGATGCCAATGTAAACCCATAGTTTAACAGAAACAACTTTTACATGGATTGAAAATAACTTGAAAAGCTCAAAATACAAAAAATAATGGTAGAAAACACAAGGACTTGGAATTTTGTGCAAGGTGGAGATGATGTGTCACTTGGTTGCAAACATGGCTTGTAGATGTGAATTGACATGTGTTTTGAGGTCAAATTTGTGGTTGAAGGTTGTTTTTATATCTCAAAAATAGTGATTAACATATTAAACAAATGAGTAAAAATCCCTAAATTACATGTTTAAATAGAAAAAATACCTATAATAAATGCTCTCAGGGTAGTTGGTGGTAGAACCTTGAGGTGATTAGAGCAAGTCCAATATCTATAGGGTTGTGAGTTTGAGTCTCTTTAGAAATGGGAAGGTATATCTCCACGTGCAATTTGTAATTTTACAAAATTACAAATTACACTCGAATTTATGGATTTCATGGCTTGGGTAGGTGGTGGGAAGTGGAACTTAGGATGTAATTTACAATTTGCAAATTTTAGCCTAAAATCTGAATCCTATAGGGGGTTTTTGGTTTTTAGGATCCAAAACTTGGGATGCAATTTGAAAATTTGAAATTTTTTAAATTACATTCAACGTTTTGGAGTTCCAGAGCTTGGGAAGTAATTTGCAATTTTCAAAATTACAAATTACATCCTGACTTCTTGATTTCACCTATTATGTAAATTTAGTGTATTTTGGGAGGAGGATCTAGGGAAGCAATTTGTAATTTTTGAAATTTTAAATTGCATCTAGAGTTCTATATTCCATAATATAAAGGTAAAATTGGTTTTTGGTCTTTTTAAGGGATTTTCTCAAAAAATTATGGGGTTTCCCTTAGGGTATTTGATGTTAGGATATTTTTGATATAATAATATCAACAAGTACTTCATTCAATCCCAATTTAAACATGATGTCATTTTTTTTCATCCTACATGTAATTCACATGGCACAAGAGACCCAAAATCTTATTTTCATATTTTGAAACTATCATGGTTTCTTATTTTAGCAATTAAATCTCTTAATTTTTTAATTTTTTTAGATATTGTAAAAGTATCTTTTTTTTGAACTACTTTTCAACATTTTATAATGAAAGAGTCATGAAATGGTACCCTTCAAGAGTACACAAATGATTTCATCATATGGAAACATCACCCATCAATTGGTAATCTCCAATACATGATTTTATGTTAGAACCCATATTATGCCAAGTGAATTACTTTTGTGAATTAATCTACCATGGCTTAGTGGTATCCCAATATCTCCACTAGAGAATGTGGGATGAGGAAGAATTTTTATATCCTCTATGATGGGATGCAAAATGTTAGGTTTCCTTGTATTCTCATCATGAGGCTCTTCTTCCTTCCCACCTTATAAATTTTCTAGGTGGATCAACCTTTTATCAAACCCTTTTATTTCCTCTTGAATATTATGCAATGCACCTAGGATATGATGTATACCAACATTCCATTCTTTATAAATGTGATTACCTTAGTTAACCTAATCCTCAACGTTAATACTATTATGAGTAACATCAACATGAACATGTGCATGCTCATCCTGATTATGATTGTCAACCATAACACTTTCAACATTCCAAAATTCATGAGTTAATCTAGTTATTACCATCCTAGGAAACATTTAAACATAATTATTAAGATAAAACATTTCACAAAAGTTTCCCTTTGATTTAAAAAAAATATCTAATACCACATATCAAAATGCCAAAAATTTAAGCCAATAAAAATATTAACTTGAAGGGTTATGCTCATGGATTCCAACAATAAGATAATCAACTACCAAGATTAGGAAAGTTTACAATTGACTTAATTATGCACATTCTAATGATAATTCAAAATTAACATTTACATAATATGATCTCACTAGATAAATAACTCAACTATAAAGGCCAAAAACACTATACTAGTATTATTGAAATATATTTAACATAATAAATATTACATCATGATTCTCCTCTAGACTCATTAATCTGTTCATTTCTATATTTTATGGTTAATGATTGGTTAAATTATTATCTTAGATAGTTGGATTTGTAATGTGTTGATTGTGGATAATTATATATTACTTATCATCATGATCATTAACTTGTTTATTAGTTATTCATATTTTATTATGGTACATTATGATCAATTTTTTTCAATTTGTTTAGTTACAATAGTTTATTATCAATTATTTCATGATATAGTCTAACTAATATTTATTACATTGATGTGGATGTAGGATGACATCCACCCTATAGACTATGAATGAGGGAGAGCATCATCAGAGAGGATGGAGTAGATGGAGATGAGAGAATGAAGATAAAACCCATGCACACACCATAATAGAATATAATTACTATCTGGTTATGTTTGTTTGATATTTTTTTGATTGTGTCTCATATTACTTAAAACTTTGTATGCAATGATTTAGATGAGTTTTCATAATTCTAGTGTTTTACTGGTTATAATTTATGTAACTAAATTTTCAAAAAATTTACACTAATATTATTTTATGCTCTTGTTGGTGAGCAAAGTAAAAAATGAAATGTTTTGTGTAATAGTACCTTCTTGGGTTTATATTTTATGACTATCATATTATATTATCCTAACATTGATTAAAACTTGAGACTATTATTAACCAATTTGAATACCATAGGTGGCATGTTTTAAGTCATTTGATATATTAATGTTTCATGTTTTAATCAATAATTATTAAAATGTTTGATTTAGTAATCAAAAGGAATATTGGTATATGAGGAAGTTGATGGGATAATCATAGACCCATGTTTGATTTAAACAAAGGTCATGGTTTAAATAAAAATGCATATTTATTTTGTTAAAAGTCAAAGGCAATAATCATAATGTTAAAATGATTATGTAGTTTGATATATTCTTGGGAATCTAGGGCTATGAATTACTTGGATTCTAGATATTTCAAATCAATGATTTTGGAATCGAAATGGAGACTTTTTAAAATTGCATAGTTTCTCTATGATTTCATTTGTATATTGAAATAACTTTAATGTGAGTGGGTTTATGGATAGCTACCATGCCAAAATTTTAGAAAATCATTACATAACTGGAGTTTTATTAACGAAAGACCCAATTTTGTGGGAGTTGTTTTTTTATTTTGGCATGTATAATGTAGTCATATAAAATGCAAAAATGGGTAACTTGAGCATGGATAATGACACCCAATCCTTAGGTCCCTCTTGCTTGATCTCACAACCTTCATAGGCATCTTTTCACTAATTTCCAATCATTTGTATCTTTTTAGACTTGATCCCAATTGAGCCAAAATCTTATTTGAATGACATATCCATCCCCCCCAAGTCCCATTTACTCAAAATAATATCACCACACTAGGACTATGGCACTGGTGCCACTCCTATCTACTTTTGATGTTCTTGTCCAAGTCCATTTCTAGCCCCAACGATCAATTTTTTATGGTTCCCTATCCTTCTCCTTGTTGGCCTAACACAAGCACAATCAACCCATGACTAATAGATCCCTAAAAAATCCCATTCAAATATCATTTGGAAAGGGTGGCAAATATCACTAAGTAATCAATAATACAAGCAAGACTACTCAAGTAATCTTCCCTATTCTCTATATACAACTAGATAATACACTTAAAAGCTTATTTAAATCCTTACACCAATCCTTAACCACATCAAGAACATCTAATTTATAATTTTTCATATTTTTAAACTCAATTTCACAAAGCACATCAAGTTGGAAAATTACATATGGCTTGATCCCTCTTCGGAGTATTGGTATATAGGTAGTGTACCCACACAAGGGGTATGGATCTACATCCAATGAATATTAAACACATTAATCCCAAATCTTGTTAAAAATTAGTCAAATCATAATGGAATATAGGGTTAAAGGAGAAAATTTTCTCTACATGGAGATCTATAGACTTCCAATTGCTAAAACTTTATAAACAGGGTCACACATTCCTAGCAAACAAAATCCAAAAAGCTCAAATCCTCAAGAAAATAATAGTAGAGGTGGAATACAACACTAGTTTTACTCTTGTCTAGTTTTGGTTCTCCTATCCAATCAAAAAAATAAGTTTAGATCTTAGTTTGTGAGTGTCCTAATCCTGCATAGTGAGTATTAGGGCCTATCTCAACTATGTCAACTAGTTTCTAGCTACGTTTGATTTTCTCCCTCTCATTAATATTTTTAGAAAATTCTAAATTTCAATTAATTTACATAAATTAGTATCTTAATTATTATATATTTATTTACTAATTTTACTATTTAGACCCTTTAACCAAATTAGGAATAATACACCAATATTCCCAAAATTGTTAAATCATTTGGTGAACTTGACTTACTTCATTTGCACATAAAAAACCTAGAATCCCTAGGTAAATTTCCAACTATTTTTTCTTATATTTTTATAATTTTTTTCTTACGTAATAAAATCATAAATTAGGATTAAATTTTAAAATATTCTAGTAATTTTAAAATAATTTTCTTTCAAACCCTAGTTGCCCATACTGGGACTTGATATTTTCTCAGTATTTTTCCTATATTTTTTAAATTTTTTACCTACCTAATAAAGTCAAAAATCAACATTAAATTTTATTTATTTTTTATTAATTTTAAAATAAATTTCTTTCAAACCCTAGTTGCCCATATTAGGTCCTGATATTTTCTTAGTATTTTTCCTATATTTTTCTAAATTTTTAGGGTGGTAGCTAATTTCCCTCTAACCATGTCCATGTTATCACCCCTACAGAAGGTGAGGCAGCCCATACTATTATTACTAATACATACATTCACCTTATAGCTTATTCAAAACCTCTTCAACCTATGTGCCTACATGTTCAATCAAAAGTAACTAGGGTATGTACTTGTGAGACTCTAAGGGATCAAATCACCAGTATGAGCAAGTTATTTTAAGATTTACAAATAAAAAATAAACTATTACATGACAAGATCATAAAAATAAAAAACTAAATTATAATACAAAAGCCTAAAAGGCATCCTAGTGCCAATCTTGTATATGCACCTTCACCTAGTCAATTGGTTGCAAGCAATATTACATATCAAGACAATAAATTATAAAAAAGTAACTCTACAACTAGTGATTCAAAAAGCATTCAAAGATCAAATAAGAGTTCAAGTGAGGTACTAAGGAAAATGATTAAATCTAAGTTGATAAAACTACCTCCTCTACATCCGGTGAGAAGATCTAGATATTATTGTGCATATCATAGAATGCATGGGCATCACACAAATTCTTATTTTCCATTGAATAAACATATACAATAGATAATTTCTAGTGAGGAACCTATAAAAGGTAAATCAGTCAAGAAATCCATAGTCACATAGGAACATATTCACAAAGGGTCAAATCTGTAAATAGTACCAAAGTGGTTACCAAAGCATAACTTAGAATAACAAAAGGATCAAAAATCTAAATCAAAGTAACAAAAAATACCACAAACATAGGTAAAGAAAGTAAAAGATGAAAATCAACATCTCTGAAATGAGGCTCAACTTTTAAATCAATATGGTTTTGGTAAAAAATATCTACAATAATTTGATTATCAAGGTTAAGGGTTGGGTAAGCAGGCTCAAGGCATCACTACTCCTATTCTAGCAGTTGATAATGTTTGTCACCAAGGTTTGGTATTTATTGAACATCCTATGACAAATCATTCATAGAAATAATTTATAAAAGGAAAAGATCTAGATACAACAAAAGTAAACATTAGCATTTCATTGCTTCAAAATCAAGATGATAATGATGAGTGGAATAATAAAAATTATTATGATTTCTAGGATACCGATAATGAATCCAAATATCCAGAGTCATATTTATATCCATTCTCTCATGATTCAAAATCATGCATAATTGTTTTGTTTGATATAGGACACCATGATAGGGAGTCTCCCATGAGACTCATCAGTTAGTATCATTTCTTCTCAACTTACTTGTACATAGTTTCTTTTTGTTTACTTGTACATAGTTTCTCAAATTTTATTGTACATAGTCTTATTATGATTGATTGTACACATCTCATAACATATCAAAAATATAAAAATATAAAACTAATTAAAAATAAAAAAACATTCAAATATGTCAAAAACACCAAAAACACTTCGATTGTATGCATAATTCATGCTTTACATTTCTACTATCATGCTAGACTAACATTTATTGTTATATGCTATTATTTTTCAATTTATATACATTATCATGATTCAATTGATCTCCTTTGAGTGTTTGTAGTGACATCCAGCTCTTTGATTTCTCCATTATACCTATTAAGAGGGTATCTTACTTCTACATTCAAGACATAAATATACATACCCACTGGGGGCATCTTCTACATGACTAAACTATCTAGGTTATGTCATTCCTACACCACACACTCTAGTTATCATGTTCATGTACATTAATTACTAGATTATACAGATTACTATATTAACATCTCACTAGTATATAGCACTTGTGTATTTTTTAGCATATACCTAGTTTTGTACTCACATGTCTTGCATACTTTCACTTCTTGCTTTGATTAATTAGATGTGATTGTATTTACAATTTTTACATGCTTTCCTTCATTGCTTTTCATAGCTAGATGTGATTGCATTTCTCAGTTCCTATTTGTCTCTTGTATGTGCCTTAGGACATTTGTCAATATCCTTTTCTTCTATTCATGTGTGTGCCTTAAGACATTTGCCAATGTCTTTGTCCTGTACTCTTATATGTGATTATGGATTTCATGCCAACCTTATTTTTTTCAATTTAATGTGTATGTGAAATTTGAACATGCCTTATATGCTTATTGTCTAGTATGAGTGACATGTGCACATGTCTCTTATTTTCTTGGCCCCTTGGCCATTCTTGTACGCTTCTTACTTCTTTCCTTGTGTGTTTATTTGATTATTTCCTTCTCATTATTTTTAATTCTATGATCCACATCATTCATTATCCTTCTATCTTGGATGCCATGATGGACATCATGATCCATCCCTCCTTGCCAATGAATAACTAAAAACTAAAAACTAAAAATTAATAAGACTTCTTGTTCCAATTCAGTATATTTCACATGTTATTACATTATTATATCTATATATGCATACCCCTATTGATTTAATAATTTCTCATTACAAACCATGTTATATTTTGAGATATCCTATTGATTATCATTACTATATCATGTGTCTTTGTAGCATAACACATAGGGCTCTTTCTTATGAGGTTAGTCATTGTAGGGTCTTCATTCCTACCCTCCAAAGAGGGGGAAATAAATAGGGGTTTTTCATGGAGATAAAATCTCTTAATGATCAAAACAATAACATTTAAAATATCTATAATAACAAACAGACATCAAACTAATCAGAATAGACCAGGTAAATAGTAAAAATGCCAAAATAGTTACCAAATTTGACTTAGGATAATAGTGCCAAGATTGGAATACAACACTGATGCCACTACTATTTATTTTTGCACTCCTATCTAAATAATAAAAAAAACTAGACTTTCTAAAAGTAGGTAGAAAAGTAGGTTCAACTACAATTTTGCACAACCAAACTAGTTTAGAATCAACAATTTTTAGTATGCTTTTGCTTAGAGAATCTAGATATAGGGGGAATTATGCATGGCATGATGGCTCTCACTTCCAATTTAAAATATGGTAGTTGTTATAACTTTTGGATCAGAATCAATGTTTTAGACACCAATAATTGGGGGCAATGTGCACGACACATTTGTTTTCTTTTCTTTTTGAGTTCAACATTACCTAGGCATTCTTAGTAGTTATGTTCCTTATTCTATCTACAAGTGTTTGGTATCATTTTAGAGTGTATTTCATACAAGCCTAACTTCCAAATTTTAGATTGGATTTCATATAAGCCTAGTACATTAGTTTTGGAGAAGATTTCATACAAGCCTAATCTCCATCTTTCAGAGTGGCTAAGAGTGGCCTAATTTTTAGTATATATTCATCTATCCACACCAACATTTTTAGATCATAGAGTATTCATGGGCTTTAGGATCCATCTCATATAACACATATTTCATTCTAGTGTCATTTCATAGCTTCACTTTATGGGGAAATGATGGAACCAAAGGGCTAACTAGCCTTTGTATTCTTGAGCTACCTATTCAGAGAGATTGGACACATAGTCTAAAAATAAATCAACATGTGCATGATCACTTAGCTTCACTTAGTAGGTGATGATGGAGCCAAAGGGCCAACATTTTCATTCTTGATCCACTTTTATGGAATTTAGCACTCAACTCCATTCATGATATTTCTCTTGTTACAACATCATCTAGCATTACTCAGCACCACACAACATCATAACAGGTTTTGTATTAGTTTGCATACCTAATGAAGTGTATTTATTCCTTTCTCTTCCTCTCTCCTTTATGTAACTTTTGTATATTCTTATTTTAGATATAACATATCTAGTAAGAACTGATATACTTTTTGTTCTTTTTGTAGAGTTTCACTTCATAGCATGCTCTCTCTACGCACACCCAACATCACATAGCTTCATAAAATTCACCCTTGAAATTAAGTTTAGGTATGCTTTCTATTTTTCCTTTAAACTAGTATTTCACTTTGCTACATCATTGAAATAAAGGGGAGGCAAATGTGGTCATATAAAATGCAAAAATTGGTAACTTGATCATGGCTAATGAAACCCAACTCTTAGGTCCCTCTTGCTTTCTTTCATAACCCTCATAAACATATTTTAACTGATTCCCAATCATTCTTAGCCTTTCAAACTTGATCCCAACTGAGCTAGACTCATCTTTCCATGATAGATCCATCCCCCTAGGTCCTATCTACTTAGGATAACAACACCACACTAGGACTATAACATGGTTTCCACTCCTATCTACTTTCAACTCCCTAATGGTCATTTTTTTTTGATTCCCCATCTTTATCCTTGTCGACATAATGTGAGAACATTAAACCCATAACTAATATATCTTGATAAAATCCCATTCAAATATCAATTGGAAAGGTTGAAAAATATTACTAAGCAAGCAAGAATACAAGCAAGACTACTCAAGAAATCTTCCTTATTGTCTACATACAACCAACCAAGACACTTACAAGCTTATTCAAATCCTTACACTAGTCCCTATCCACCTCAATCACATAAAATTTAGAATTTTTCATATTCATACACTCAATTGTACAAAACACATCAAGTAGGAGAACTACATATAGCTTGATCCCTCTTCAGAGTATTGGTATGTAGGCAATGTGCCCACACAAAGTGTGTGGATCCATGTCCAATGAATATTACACACAAAAAACCCCCCTCTTGCTCAAAATTGGTCAAAAGACAATGAAAGATAGGGGTTGAAGAGAAAATATTCTCTACAAAGAGATCTATAGACTTCCAGCTACTAAAACTTTAGGGATAGGTCACAGAGATCTAGTGAATAAAACCTAAAAAGCTTAAATCCTTATGATAATAGTGACAAAGGTAGAATACAATGCTAGTACCACTCTTGTCTACTTTCAACACTCCTATCCAATTAGAAAATGAAGTTTAGATATTAGTTAATGATAATGTCCCAATCTTGCACAATGAGTATTACGCCCTGTCTCAAATGTATGAACCAATTTCTAGCTAAGTTTTATTTTCTCCCTCTCATTAATATTTTTAGAAAAGTATAAATTGCAATTAATTTAAAAAAAATAGTAGATTAATTATTGTCTATTCATTTACTAATTTTACTACTCAGACACTTTAACTAAATTAGGAATAATACACCAATATTCTCAAAATTGTTAAATCATATAACTTGAGAAATTAGAGATATATGGAGGGTAGATGGTTTTTTGAGAAATGCACAGTGGATGAGGAGAAAGTGGAAGAAAAAATTTGTATTTTGAATAACCATGATTGTGTTCACAGGTAGGGTTTGTTTATTTAATTCATGGTTTATCATTATGAAATGATTTAAAAGTTGTTTATGGTTATGCCATTGGTATTCTTGTAATGGGATCTTGTATTTTTGAATATGTATGTATGTGTGTGTGTGTGTATATATATATATACACACACACACACACACATACATACATATTCAAAAATACAAGATCCCATTACAAGAAAACCAATGGCATAACCATAAACTATATATATATATATATATATATATATATATATATATATATATATATAAATATATAATCAACCTTGAGGATGGGTACAACCCATCCATAGGTACAAACACATACAAACCCTATCACATACCTATACGGCTATGTATTTTTATTATCTAAGAAAAGATAAAACCAAGGTTTTTATTTTAGATTTAGTTCAAAGGAAATCTTGAAATCTAGGTTATGGCCAACTATAGGTAGGTTTGTTAACATCTTTATTTTTCTCAAACCATTCACTCTTAATTTGTATATGTTGTTTCATTTGTGATATTAAATAGGGTTGACTCTATTTTTAACTAATTGGTCTTTGTGCATAAATTTATAACAACTATACTCTTTTAGGGTTTGAATGATGGTTTAAAGTATATTTTATAAATTATGTGATTGTTTTTTGGATAGGTTTCAATTTTGAAATTATTTATAGAAACATCTATAAAAATGTTTATACACAGAAATGTATATGTAAATGACCCTGGGGATGGGTATGGCCGATCCACAATGATGGGTACATATACACCTAAACTAGTGTATACCATTGTGCATTATGTTATTTATGTGAATAAATTGTAAGGCAAGGTTTCTTTGATTTGTCTGCCAATGTAGAGGAAAGTGTAAATGAATGGTTATGGATTATTTATTATTGATAAATATTTTTTGTGTTATGTAAGTTATGAACTAGGTGCTATTTTAGTCATAATATACTATGGTGAGCTATATGTGTATGTGAAATTATCTATTCACTTGGATTTTACTTATTCATTTTATGTTGCAAGGACATGTCATAGTTAATGAGCCAAGTTTTTATAATTTAATATAGACCCTTGTTGGAATTTGTTTCCTAGGTTATCTAATTAAAATGATATTCATATTCATATAAATATATGGATATATGCTTATATGTATATTTAAACAAGGGCCAGTGGATGAACTCCATAAGAGCCATACGTGTGTGTGTGTGTGTGTGTAAACATGGATACCTTTACTTTACTTGATGAACTATTAGGAGCCTTCAAGTTAATACTTGTTAATGTAGATTAATATGATAAAATCACTTTTAAAAGGTTTTATTTAATATGGAATGTATGTTTAATAGTAAATGTTAAATATCTTATTATGACTAATTATATATAATTATGTAATGGAAAATATCAAGAGATACATTTTTATTAAGATACATTGTGTAATTGTAATTATATTTGTATTAGTGTATACACTTGGTACAAACTTTGTATGTATATGGAACTTAGAGGAAATTGGTCATTAATGAGTTATATGTAGAAACATATAGCTATAAATTAATATCATGACAAGAATCTTTTGATTGTTTCAGTTTTTCATTTGTTATGAATAAATTAGTTATTTTAGTTAAAAAACTATGATTATGATAAATTAGTTGTTTGATTTAAAAAGGTTTTGTTTAAAAATCAATTAGCTGATTTATATTGATTAGATGATGGAGAATATGAGGTTATATATTTCCTTATATTCATACGTGCTATGGTATTTTTATATGGAAATATATTATTTGAATCTTTAGATTTAATTATTATTTTTGTATGAATTAATCTGGTATTAATAACTCTAAGCAAGTAGGTGAAATGGAATTCACATACTTATGCCACTAATATATAGATTTGAGGCAATTTAAATGAGTTATGTGTATGAATATAACTTATTGTAGAGATATAAAAACTATATTGAAACTTTGACCAAAGTAATGTTTATGGTTTGAACATTATCAATTCACCTGTTTGAATTAGTTTCTATGTTTTGAATGATATGATGTTAAAATGTATTTATTTATGATATTTTATATGTGATATTTATCTTAAAGCACATGGGTACTCATTGATATTCATGATTCTTGTATCATCACTATATGCCTATGCATGAAGGGAGGGCATTCCCTTATTGGGAGATTGTGCAAAGGATCAATGGTCCATGGTTGGTGTGGAAAATAACTTGGATTATACTCTCCCTCCCCTCTAGTAATCAAATGATAGAATATTTATGATTAAATGCTTTTGAATATTAACAAGTTCATTTAGACTTGTATGTTCTATGGAACATTGTATATTTGTAATCTAATTTCAGACATCTAATATTGTATAATTATACTATTTGATGCTAATTTTATAATTGTAGTAGATAGTTATTTATTATTATATATAATGTGATATTATTATAGTAGTGGTTGATTGTTAATCTGATTATTCTAGTACTATTCTATGTTTTATGTATACAAGTAAATATATATTCTTGTATATTGATCATTAACTAAATGAATCATATGATTAATCTAATAGTTAAAATAATAGTTTACTTAATGATGTATTTAGTTAAATATCATTAGTACTTACAATTAGTGAAGATAACTTATTAAATTAATTTAAAAAAATTAACCTAATTCTAGTTTAACCCTGAGGGGTTGTTACATTATGGTATGAGAGCTAATGCTCAAACTCTTGGACTTAATGAGCTTATTAATATATTATTATTCTTTTATTATTATAAATAATAATGTTTTATCGAAGACCAGATGGCAAGGGTACATCCAATGTCAATAATACTAAACCTCTAATAGACCCAAACTATTTTTGCATTGAACAAGCTACAAAGTTTAATTAAATTCGTGTAGCCATGATGAGACTAGGGAATAAATATCTTCCCTTGAACATGAAGTTCATGGCCATGTAGAAGAAAATATTTAAGATGAAATTGAATATCATCCTATTGAGAAAGAAGTTCCTTAGGAACTTAGGCAAGAGGAGGTGATAAAAGATGTTAGAGTTCATATAGTTGTAGAGCTTGCATGAGACATGAATAAAGTTAATCCACCCAAGTTCAATTGAACCATTTTGGGATATGGAACATAACTATGGATAACTAAGATGGAGAAGTATTTCAAGATAAAAAATTACTCTAAAGTCATAAAATTAGTTTTGGGAGATTATCAATTGGTATGTGAAGCAACAACATGGTGGGAAAATAAGAAGTTGGAGATCAATCTCAACCATACTACCATCACATGAGAATAGTTTATGACCTTGTTCAGATCATGATGGTTGCCTAAAATCTATTTTTACTAGAACCTAGCATATTTTTAAAATATAAAGCAAGGAGAAATTTTAGTGAATGAATATTGAAAGTAATTCACCAAGTTATGAAATATGTTCTTAAGTATCAATCAGACAAGAGGTTTAACATTAGGAAATTCATTATGGGATTAAAAATCCAAATTGGATGTGCATGGACCATCCACTATGGATCAAGTCTTCAAAAAATTAGTAAATCAAGAATATAAACTAAATTTATTTGCTCAGGTTAGAGAGAAAATCAAGAAGAATTTTAGAGATTTTAAAATAACTTTCAAAAAGAAGAATTGGAAAAGGAGTGGAAAGTATAAAAATCAATTCAAGAATCATAATGAAAAGTTTAGCATTGATTCAAGGAATAGGAAACTAAGAAATGGTTTCAAAATAGGTTTTAAATAAAATCAACAATTTGAAAGGTTAACCACTTGATGGATGTTTCATTTTTGGAGGTGATCATTATGCTAGGGAATGTACTCAAGGGAAATTAGATGGTATAAAAAGGTTCTACTCTGTAGCAAGGGTATTTTTAAAGACAATTCATGTAGCTATTGAAAATCATCAAGTTGAGTTTCAAGCTTCTCTTATTGAACTATCAGGTACTTTATTTGGTCATCTAATTTTAATTTTTATTGACATAGAAACTATTGAATTTTTCATTGCTCCTAAAATGCTTAACAAGTTGTCTATAAAAGTTAGAATAATGTAAAATGCATGGTCAATTCAATCCAAGAATGAATCTTAGGTCAAGTTTGATAAATGTTTAGTCACAGCTGAGATCAAACTACTCAAATTCATTATGGTAGTGGATCTATTTGCATCACCACTCTAGTCATATGATGTTATCCTAGGAGTAAACTAGTTAGTTCAACATAAAGCTAAAGTGGATTATTTTCTTTAAAAGGTAGAATGTTTAGATTATTTGGAAAACAAAACCACATCTAGGGATAAAAAAGGGAGCTTAAACTTAGACAAAATCCTATAATTTTGTGAAAGAAAACACATAGAGAAGGGTTGCAAGTATTCATTGTTGAAATAAATGAGATGAAGGAATTTAAGGAACCTTCCATTGAGGATATTCCTTTTCTTCAAGATTTTTCAGATTTTTTTCCTAAATTTTTTTTGGGTTTACCCCCTAAGAGGGAGTTCAATTTCTTAATTTATATCATTCCAAGGTTTGAACCATAGTCTAAAAACCTTATAGAATGATGACAACCAAATTAGTAGAGTCAAAGGCTCAACTATAAGAGTAATTTTCCAAAGGGTTGATTCAACCATGATGTCACCATGGGGTGCACTAGTCATGTTCATTAAAAATAAGGATGGAAACCTTTGCCTATGTATTGATTACACGATGTTGAAAAAAAATGATAAAAAATAAGTATCCTCTACCTTGCGTGTATGATATTTTTGATCAAATACATAGATCTTCATTATTATTTAATATTGATCTTCAAGTAGGATATCATCCGTTAAGGATTCATGAGGAAGATATTTCAAAAACAACTTTTAGGACTCATTACAGCGATTATGAGTTAACATTTCTTCCTTTTGGGCTAGTGAATGTGCCTACAACATTCATGAATCTCATGAACAATGTGTTCAAGGATTATCAAGATCATATTGTGTTGGTCTTTCTAGATGATATCCTCATCTATTCATAATCTAAGGAGGAACATCTAGAACATTTAAAGTTCATTCTATAATGGTTTTGGAAAGATAAACTTTTGAGAAGTTGTCAAAGTGTGCCTTCTTTTAGAAAAGGTACAATACCTTGGGC
This sequence comes from Torreya grandis, assembly GCA_037957365.1. Lineage (NCBI taxonomy): Eukaryota > Viridiplantae > Streptophyta > Pinopsida > Cupressales > Taxaceae > Torreya > Torreya grandis. Next base: position 85,286 of record JARHVA010001024.1, on the reverse strand, counting down.
ACATTATATTATCTAAAGGAATATCCATGGATACTTTGAAGATGAAATTCATTATGGAGTGGTCAACACATAAAAATGTGAATGGATTTAGGAGTTTTATGGGTTTGGTTAGATACTATAGGAAATTTGAGCACAACATTTCCAAGATAAAAAATCTTATTACCTCTCTTCAACAAAAAAAATAGAGGTTTTTATGGTAAAAAAAGTGCAAGGAAGCTTTTTAGGAGCTGAAAAGAAGTTTTACATCAGCACTAGTGTTGATATTTCCTGATCTAAATGGCCAATTCTCTTTAATAACCAGTTCTTTAAGATATGGTCTTGGAGGATTTATTATGCAAGAAGGTTCTATTGTAGCTTATGAGTCTAGAAATTTGAAGTTATATGAGGTAAATTATTCTCTGCATGATCTATAATTGGTTGTAATAGTTCATGTCTTACAAGTTTGGATTGCATTATTTGTTGGAAAATTTATTTGAGCTCAAGACCAACAACGTTTGGTTTAATTATGTCTTTACCCAGCCTAACCTAAATACATGTCAAAGGTGATGGTTAGAGTTATCTTCAGATTATGATTTTGATATGAACTACATAAAAGGCAAAGAAAATAGGGTTGTATATGCCCTTAGTCATTGAAGGTATATAAAAACTTTAGCTACCATAAGGAGTACCTTTCAGTATCAAATGGCTAAATTCTCTTCAAGAGATGAATTTTATGAGCATGTAACGATGACATTGTCTCTGAATGCTCAAGATCTTAAGTATTATGGATTCAAGTTTGATAATGATGATTTACTAAGATATAAAGGAAGGATTTATGTACTAGACAAGGAGAATTTGAGGAGTGTAGTACTTAAGAAACTATGTAATTATCCTTACTTAGGTCATCCAAGTTTAACTAATATATTATTAGAGTTAAGTTCATTATAATTATGGAAGGAAATTAATAAATATACAACAAATTTTATTTCATGATGTTTAGAATGTCAACAAGTTAAAGCTAAGCATGTGCATCCTGCTATGTTGCTATACTTGTATACCATTCCATAATGGAAGTGGAAATACATTAGGATTTAATTTTTACAAGTTTTGATGATGTATCATAACCAACATGACATGATCTCACTTCATACCTGGTAATATATCTAATGATGCACTTATGCTTGCGAAAATATTTATGAAAGAAGTCTATATATTGCATGGGTCTCCATAAAATATTATTTTGGATAGGGACCCAAAAATGAATTTTATATTATGGTTGAATTTAAATTTATCTTTGGGTACATAGTTGAACATTAGTGCAACATACCATCTAGAAACAAATAGATAAATAGAGAAGGTGTATCAGGTTTTAGAAGATATTCTAAGAATTTAATGCATGGACCAAAAATACAAATGGTAAGAATATATTCCATTGTTTGATTTTTCCTACAATAAATAATATGAATCATATTTTAAAATGGCTCTATTTGAGACATTTTATGGAAGAAGGAGTAGAACACCAATCAACTGGAATAGGTTGGAAGACAGGGTATTTTTTTGTCTAAATATGATTTTAAAAATGGAAGAGCAAGTTAAGTTTATAAGGCAAAGGTTGGATAAAGCCAAAGATAGAGAGAAGAGCTATGCTGATATGAAAAGAATAGAAAGACAATTTTTAGTAGGAGATAAAGAATTTCTATAGGTTAAACCATAAAAAAGCTTGATTAAATTTGGAAAATCAGCTAAGTTATATCCTAGATATGTGGGACCCTTTGAGGTATTAGAAGTTGTCAATCCTATGGCATATAGGATTGATTTACCACCAGATTTATCACTCATTCATAATTTTTTTCATGTCTCTTATCTTAAAAAATATGTTTCTCATCCTTCTCATGTATTGGATTGGAATGCTTTATAAGTTTTGGATTCCAGGTTGGTCATAGTAGAACCAGTTAGAATAACTAACACTCACAAACTTAGTTTGTGTAATAGAGAAGTGTCATAGTGAAATATCCATTTGGAAAAATATTTTTAAGATAGTGCCACTTGGGAATAATATGAAGAGTTTTATAAGATATTTACACATTTATTTATTTAGTATTTTTTTGGATATTATGTTTATTTTCTACTAAATACTATTTTATTTCAAAACTTTTATTGAAATAAGTGTCATCATGGTGATGACTAGATTTAGGTGGGAAGGATTTTACATTTTGATCCTCCTCTAAAATCATTAATCTCTTAATTTTTGGACTTTATGGTTAATTATTAGTTAAATTATTGTGTTAGGTAGCTAGATTTGTAATGTGTTGATTGTGTATAGTTATATATTACTTATCATTGTGATTGTTAACTTGTTTTTTAGTTTTTCATATTTTATTATGGTACATTATGATCATGATTTTTCATTTTGATTAGTTACAATAGTTTATTATGAGTTATTTCATGATATGGTCTAACTGCTACTTATTACATTGAGGTAGATGTAGGATGGATTTCAACCTCTAGACTATAACTGAGGGAGGGTATCATCAGAGAGGATGGAGAAGATGGAGTAAGGGATGATATAATGAGGATAAAACCCATGCACATACCAGAATAGAATATAATTACTATTTGGTTACATTTGTTTGATATTTCATTGATTGTGTTTCATATTACTTAAATCTTTGCATGTAGTGGTTTAAATGAGTTTGCATAATTATAGTGTTATTTTTTTGTTATAATTTATGTAAATAAATTGTCAAAACTTTTTCACTAATATTATTTTATGTTCTTGTTGGTGTGCAAAGACAAAAATGAAATGT